>PYSP01000154.1:0-91377 GCA_003049395.1 Pseudohalonectria lignicola
GGGGAGAGAAGACGAACCGACAACGTCGGGCAGCAACCAAGTCCAGCAGGGATGGTGGATCGATCTAGGACGGAGAATCAGGAACTAAACCCCGTTTGCACTCATCGATCCATCAACACATCTGCACCACCACCCTTTGCAGTTGGCAACGGGAAGTAGGCATTTGATATCAACTTGAAGAGGTGCCAGTGCAATCCAATTTTCTCCTGGCCTGGTGTGTTGCACAACACAGGCCTGACGATCGCAACACGCAAAGACCACGTTCTAAACGAGGGACTGTCCTCATGCCATGGTTCCTTACTACTACTATGTCCTGGTCAATTCACACAAAGTGACTTGGCATAACCTTGTCTTTCGTTGATGTCGCCGCTTCAGGGCGAGGTCCATCTGGGCTCACAAACAAAGAGGCGGGGAAATGGGCGGCAAGTGTGCTGCCGTAGCGAGAGGCAACGGCGTCCTTTTTCTTTCTTTCTTGCCGATTCAAAGTGCGGCAGGCAAGATCGTCTGATGTGGTGTCTGTGTGGCCAGCCAGCCATAGTCTGTAGATCAAGCATCTGCTCGAAGTCTGGCGGGGTACATGTAAATCTCTCTTTTCTCCCAGCGGCGGCTGAATACCCCTCATCCATGAACCACCTGGAGACTGAGGCGCATAGGCGGCACTAGAACCCACGCGATATTGTACGGCCTGTTCGTACACCGTTCGGTAGGGACCAACTCAAAACTAGGTACCTCCCTGCCACAAGATGGTTCATGCATAAATCGAGCCGCCACCGCCGAAGGGTTCCCGCTCCAAAGTTTTCATGTTCTCTTCGTCTGCCCTTTTTTCCCGGTGCGACTTTTCTTGTTCGGCTCCCGGGACCGCCTAGGAGCCAGCCGGATATCAGGCCCGGTATCCGCTGTGATGGGATAACACGTCGACAGCTGGCCTTCATATTGCCGGCGATGAGGTCTTTCTACTGGCTTCCTGTGGGAGAAAGCCAACTAGCTCAGGAAAGGGAGCCTTTCTCTCTCCGTAGTGTGAGTTACCTGCCTAGGTAGGTAGGTAGGCATATATGAGGCCCATCGGCCCCGGGCCTCTCATGAGCACCTCATCTCCTTCTCCCCTTTGATCGCCTTCTGCGTCTCTGTTTGGCCCACCGACGAGGCCTGCCGGTTTTAGTTGTCCACAGCTGCGGTCACCACCAAAAGTTCGAGATTAACTTAAGTTGGGAGACAATTTGTCCCTGCTGAAACTCGAATTCAGCCGAAACGAAAGAGCTGCTCTGTTTCCCCGGCGGGTCTTCGATTCAGGAAGAGTGGAACCTCCCTCACATTGATCTAGGGCTCACAGAGATCGACTTGTCAACATTACGCCGTACAAGACATATTATATATCCATCTAGCTAGGTAAACTGTCGGTCCTTCATAACTCATCATTGAGCCCACTCTTTCCCTTGGCTTCCATTACGGGTGCTACTTGAAAGAACCAATACACGGCGACAACACTTAGCCTCAACAACCACCGAAGAACGGAGACATACAAAATGGCGGACCAGGAATACCAGACGTGGAAGGTGACGGAGCCGTACTTGGACCTCCACTGCGCCCTGGGCGAGGGGCCCTACTACGAGAAGGAGACCAACAGCCTCCGGTTCGTCGACCTGAAGAGGAACTGCATGCACGTGGTCCAGCTGGACGAGGGGCCGTCGTCGCTCAAGACGACGAACCTGGACGTGCCCGTGACCGTGACCGCCGACATCGAGGGGTTCGACCCGAGGGACAAGATCCTCGTGGGCCTCAAGTACGGCCTGGCCACCCTGGACAGGAAGACGGGCGAGTACGAGTACATCACCAAGTTCGCCGACAGCGAGGCCGAGGACAACGTTCGGCTCCGGAGCAACGACGGCGCCGCCGACCCGCACGGCCGCTTCTGGCTAGGGACCATGAACGACTTTTACCTGGGGGACTGCTGGGCTGAGGGTATGTTCCGAGACAGACGAGATATATATCATGGCCCTTTTTCTCAAAATGAAGCTGTAATCCGCTGTTGACGGGGATGGAACTATCCCAGGCTTCCTCATGCGCTTCGACGGCGGCAAGTCCAAGGAGCTCTTCCTCCCGGACCTCACGATCCCCAACTCGGTCGGCTGGTCCCCCGACGGCAAGACCATGTACTTCACCCACTCGACCCCGGGCACCATCTTCGCCTGGGACTACTCCCTCGAAGACGGAAGCCTGTCCAACCAGCGCGTCTTCTACCAGCACCGGGGCAAGGGCGGGCCCGACGGCTTCCGGGTCGACGTCGAGGGCAACGTCTGGCACGCCATGTACGGGGAGGCGAGGGTCATCAAGATCTCGCCCCGGGGCGAAGTCGTCGGCGAGGTGCAGCTGCCCACCAACAACATCACCTGCACCGAGTTCGTCGGCACCGAGCTGTTCATCACCACGGCCGGGGACGACGACGGGCCCGAGGAGAGCAGGAAGTACGCTGGTGGGCTGTTCAGGGTCGACGTGGGCGTGAAGGGTGTGCCGCCGTACAAGTTCAAGCTTGCTGCTTGAGGGTACGAAGGTTGGCGATTGGAGGAAGGCGGGTTGGTGGAAGCAGGTGGTGGAAACACTGTCCCTGGAGACAGAACGGACAATGTCAGCTTATACCTGGCCAGTATTGATGTCTCGTAGTTGCTTCTCGACCGAACTCTTCTCATTCGCTATCAGACATCGTGAAAGGCCTATTGGCATCGCGCTATTGGCATTGTCGAATCGGGAGGCTTTAGCGTTTTGAGCCGCGTCTAGTTATAGTCGGCCGGGCACTTAACGATCCCATTCACCAGGGATAGAAGAATCACATCCAGAGATTTCATTCACTTCAGGTTACCACACACGTTTTGGTGCCGTGTCCGCCCAATTTCCTACCGAACCACCCACCCTCCGTAGCCGACCCAAAGTCCAACGCAACAAGCCATCCGTTCAGAATAACCGAAACCGTCGGACACCACCGGACCACCATGGTGTACCATACATACCTAGGACGCCAAACATATAACCACCGCCGAGGAAACTCCATAGCAACAGAAATCTCAACCATTTAAAAAAGACCAAAGAGAAAAAAAAACAAGAAAATGGCTCTCTCAACGGGCAGCCTCGATATGTGGATGCCACAACTAGAAGAGTTGAAAGAGAGATAGCGGAGGTAGCTCCTCGTGGCGTCAACGAATACCAGCCTGCAGAACAAGAGTGCCGCCTGAGGCAGAAATGACCGCCCAGAGCTTGACCATGCTCGTAGTGGTAGGTGGTATGCTTGCTTGTATGCACGTCATGCTTAACCCCGCATCCCGGGCCAATCTGAAGGAAAACCTAGAGTGGTGTGTAATGGCCCGCCATGGATCTAATGAGAGGCTAGAAGAAAGGCAGGTAAGTGAAGGAGACTCGGGGCTATTTTCTTTCCCTGTCTGTCATCCAACAACATCCATCTTTCTCAACATGGATCTAAGTAAGAGTTGGCTCTCCTTCCCAGCTGCAACACTTTCGGCCAGCCACTGAGAAGTTTTGGGTGGTTAGACTTCGCGGTAAGGGGCTATGTGGTTCTTAAGCTCATAGACAATCTCGGCCGCCTCTGGGGCGCTCTTGGCCTCGAAGTCGTACCTCTTCTCGGTGAACTTGAAGACAGAGACCTGAATGAAGAAGAGAGGGGAAAGATTAGTTTTAAATCAAGAACAAACACGACGAGTTAAGCGAGAAGAAAAGAAAGCACCGATTCTTTCAGGGAAGAGAGGAGGGATAAATATTGAAAACAAGGGAAAACAAGGGAAAACAAAAGAAAAGAAAAAAGAGGAAGGAAAGGGGGGCAAAAAGGGCTCACCAACTGGAAGCTCACCTTGAAGTTGGTCGGGTGCCTCCTCGAAACCTTGCACCCAATCACGTTGCTAAAGTGAACGGTGATGGCCTTCCCCGCCGGCTCGAAGACGGCCTTGCCCCCGGACGAGGGCACGATGTGCATGTACTCGCCCTCGATGCTCAGGATCCTCTCGTTGCCACCCACGAGCCGCATGGCCTGCCTCCGCCAGATGACGAACCTCTTGGACCGCCCGTCCACCGCCTCGTCCGGGTTGTTGCTCGTCTGCTGCGCGAGCGGGTGCGACGGGCCACCGGCAGACGCTCCCGCCAGCCCGCCGACGCCCGACGAGGACGAGGCCGCAGCGAGGCCGACCTTCTTCATACCGGCCCGCCGGCCGCCGATGCTGCTGCCGATGCTGCTGCCGCCGACGAACCCGAACCCCGCCGCCGCCGGGTCGCTGCTGCTGCCCGTGTTGAAGAAGAAGGGCTTCGGGGACGCGGAGCTCGGCGACCCCGTCATCGTGAAAGGCCCCTCCGTGGCGAACCTACGCCGGTGGAGCTCCAGGTCCGAGACGTTGCCGATGGACGACACCGCCCGGTCGATCAGCACGAAGGCCCCGGACCCGGGCAGCTTGAGCACGTGGTTCGCCTTGTCCAGCTGCCGCTTTCTGCAGACCAGGTCGAGCACCTCCTCCAGGTATGTGTCCGTGGTCACATCCAGCGTGATCATCTGGCCCGGGGGGATGTCCGACGAGTGAATGTGGATGCGGAGCAGCTTCTTGCGGCCACGCGTGGTGTTGGGCATGGCGATGGGCGTCGCGGGCGAGTCAGCCAGCGGGGTGTTCGTCCGAAAGGTGGTCGTGATGATGGGGTTCACGCCAGGCTCCCGGGTCGGGGGTGCTAGCACGGATATGTTTGGCTGCGGTGTGTTGCGCGGGGTCACCTCTTCATCATGGCCGCCCTCCTGACCGATGGCGTCCTCGGCGAATTCCTTGGTCGCCTTCTGGTTGGTGGCGAACTCTGCCTGTGTCGCAACCATCAGGGCGAACTCGTCGTACAATCTCGAGTTTGACCGTGAACGCGAGGCCTTGTTGTTGGCATGGGTGAACAGCGTAAGCTGCTTGTCGTGCTCCAAGGGAGGAAAGTCGTCGTCCACCTCCCCCTCCTCCACCATACGCAGCGTCCACCAGTTGCCGTTTAGCCTGTCCGACGGCAGGGGCGGCTCCAGCTTCTCCTCGATGTACCTCCACAGGCTGAGCCCCACCAGGTCGGCCACCCTGACGGGTCGATCCTTCCCCTGGCCTTCGTGCACGATCCTCTTGATTTTGACCTCGAGGGGCTTGGAGGGGGCGCCGGGAAACGTTGGATAGATGCGGAGCATGACCGGATTGGCCTCTCCCTGGCCAGAGAGTGTCGCAAACCTCTCGAATGGGGTCGCCGGCTTGGTCTTCTTGGCCTTGAGCGCAGCCGATATCAGACTCGTTGGCTGAATCATGCTCAAGGGCCGGACGGTGCTCATGGGCCGGGGTGGCGGCAGTTTGCTATTGACTTGTATCGGGGGCGCCTGGGACTTGCGGACCGTTGATGACCGAGTAAATCCCCGGGGCGGTGTTCCGACAATCTGAACCTTAGGCACCGTGTCGGGGGGGTTCTCAACGGGGTCCAGCAGCGACGAAGAATCTATGCTGGCACCAAAAGCAGACGACATGTCAGACCCGTCCGAGTCTTCCTCCTCTTCCACAAGCAGGTCGCTCTGCTGCCGTTTGACCTCCACCAAGGGTTCTTCATTGATTCTCGTCTGCAGCCTGACCGTCTTGGCCGCTGCCTTGCTGGCCTCCCTCTGCCTCTGGAACCCAGAGGCGTCGAACTCGTTCTCCGACGACACCTCGCTGCTCGTGACCGTGTCCCGCCGTGCCCTCTCCTTGACCGTCTCCAGGGCGGACTGCGACCCTCTCCTGGGGGCGATGCGCTGGGGCGATGTCAGGGTCGAAGACTGCCGCAGGTTTGACGACTGGATGGGGGACGAGCCAGAGCGGTTACGAAGTGGCATCTTGGCAAACTTTATCTGCTGAGCCGCTCGCTGATCTGGCTCCTCGTCGCTCTCGTCGCTTAGGTCACTACTGTCTTCCTCCTCCATCTGCTCCCGCCGCCGACGACGTCTGGGCGCAGCCATCCCGCCTGTGACGGTTCCCATATCATCCTGGTCATCTTCAAGGGTGTGTCCTATCGCCTTGGGGGCTTGGAAGTACTCGGAGACGAACGCGGTCGGTATTGGGGGGGAGTGAGTTCGCTTGATGTGTGCCGGGTTTGACCGCCATCCCGCAGCCTTGAAAGGGGCAGAGCTAAGGAAACCTTCGTTTAGGGTGATCAGACGCTCCCCGACCCCGTCCGCGATCTCGTTCAAATAGGCGGTACGCAGCTGGTACGACACCAATCTAGAAATAGGGGCAGGCAGTGATGATTATAATGTTAGTATTAGGCCTTTCTAAAATATAGTGAACACTTCATACACGCTGTGTTATATCAGAGGAGGGGGTGGACGATGGGCGGCGGATGGCGGGTGGATGGATGGGACGGGTTGCGCACTCTTCAACTTGCATCACCGACATGATGGATGACGGTTAGGGACAATGACAACGACAAGAGAAGCAGGCAAGCCACTGCTAATTGTCATCATAATTGAGGGTGCTGAGGACCGGGCATTGCCAGCGGCACAAAAGGGAATGTGGACGAAACAATGAATGGAAAGCGGCGAGGATAGGTTGATCCCATCAGCGCGATCGCTAACGTGCTGTCGGAACAGTGCCCAGACAGGTGGTAGCTCTTCTGAAACAACCCAAAATCTTTGAGGCTGACAGCCACAAGGAGGGGAGATTCAGCCACAGCATACTCCTCTCTCGATAACGATAAGATAACTTCTCGCCCAGCGCCACCCACGCTCCAACGGTAGCTTTCAGTTCTCGACAATCCGACTTTGCATTCCAAGATACGGAATGCATCAAAGGTCAACATCGACTTTAAACAATGGCCGCTCTCGTCAACTACTCAGACTCGGACTCAGACTCGGATGTGGAAGTCGGTCCCACAGCCTCTCCCGCACCGGCGGGTCCTCCTTCCACAACACCGTCCACGCATGCGGGCACGAAGAAGCCATTCCAGAAGCTGGTCGACCGGTCGAACCCCGGCAAGATCCTCGTGAACCTGCCCCAAGCAGCTGCCGGCGACGATGCCGCCCTCGGGCCGGCGTCAGATGAGCCCCCGGCAAAGCGCGCAAGGACCGGCGGGATGGGGAGCCGCTTCAGCTCCTTCAGGTCTGCACTACCAGCGCCCAAGAAGACGACCGCCGCCCCAGCGGGGGCAGCAGCCTCCGGTTCGAGGAGGCCCGGGCCGGCATTCTCCTTCAAGACCAGCGCGGAAGCGGCGTTCAGCCGTGAGGTGCCCACCTCCGTCGACGAAAGAGAAGGCGGTGATATTGGCTGGATCACAAATAGCCCTCCAACTTCTGGGTCTGGGATGAAGCTGAACCTGCCGCCGCCCGAGTCGGAGCAGTCAGCGGCTGGTCCCTCGATACCAGACGGGCAGAAGCCTGCCGGGGAGGTGAAGCTTGTTGGCAAGACGTCTACTTTCGTGCCACTGTCTGTTGCGAGGAAGCAGCAGGGCAAGAGGAACGGTATCAACGCCAAGCCCGGCAGTAACGGAGGAGCGACGGCCGCGGCAGTCTCAACACCAACACGATCAGCGACGACAGCACAAACTGCGCAAACCGCCGCAGGTTCGGCAACGCAAGCTACATCCGCACCCGCCGAACCCCCAAAGAAAAAGAAGAAGGTCTCGCTCTTCTCCCTAGGCGGGGATAAAGCAGAGATCCCTATGGTCGAGACGGCCGGCGGCCCACCAGCAACCGACGGGTACGAACCCCTATTCGAAGACAACGTGTCGGACCCGGGGACGGGGCAAGCGGTCTACTCAGACTACGCATCATACCAAGTTCCCGAATCGACTTCATACCCAGACCCGCACGCCGCCGCCGCCACCACAACCATACCAACCCAGTTCTCGCCCCACCAGTCCCTCGACGCGATGGCAGACGACCTGAACCTCTCCGCGGCGGCGCGGCGCGAGCTCTTCGGCCGCGGCGGCACCGCCTCCTCCATGATGTCTTCCTCCTCCTCCTCGTCGCCGTCAGGGACGGTGCCGAGGGCGGGCCCCACCGTCGTCAGCTTCAACCTCGAACGCGAATACCGCCACAACGAGGAGCTGCGCGCCTCGGGCGGGCTCTCCCAGCCGGCCAGGGCCGTCAAGGGGATCGCCCCGGGGAAACACAACCTCCGGCAGCTTGTCAATGCGGTGCAGAGCCAGCGGGATGCGCTCGAGGAGAGCTTCGCCAAGAATAGGAGCAACCAGAAGGAGGCCGCTGGTAGGTATGGCTGGAGGTGATTTTTATATTTTTTTATTTTAATTTTCCCATTGTGTTCTATCGTGCACCACACAACCATAGGAGTCAACGGCCATTTTCCACAAGGCGTCGTCTAAAAAAAAATTCTATGAATCATTGTTTGGTTCTATTCTCTCGCGGAGCCATCAAGGAGGCGTGAGCGAAATTGTGGTATCAACAGGACGTATCTGTACAGGCATTTCACAAAAGGGAAAGTGAATGGACCAAATGGAAAGATGCCCCCTAACAGCATAAACTCCAACCGGTCTGGATAACCACGCGATGCCCACCCAATATATGCAGGATGCAAAAGAGAGAGAGAGAGAGAGAGGGTAACACCAAGTCATTATTATTGATCGCGTTCAACACGTCTCCACGGCCGCAGTTTTGGCCTTCCATGCGTCCCCGTTGATGAAGAAGCCCCACTCCCCCCTCGTGATGGGCGAGATGTCGTCGTAGCCCTTCGGGGTGGTGGGGCCGGCCGGCGCCGCCAGGAAGCCGTTGCCGCTGTCCCGCTGCGTGGTGGCGCTGAGGAGCATCTCGTCGATGGACGCGCCGCCGCCGACGCCGCCGGTCCAGAGCTGAGGCAACATGGGCAGCACGGGGGCCCTGTTGAGCGGGCGGGCCGTCAGCTCCTCGTCCTCGTCCTCGTCCTCCCCGTCGTCCGGCCCGAGGACGAACTTCTCGTCCCCGTCCCCGATCAGGATCAGCCTCCTCGGCTTCTCCTCGAACGAGGTCTGCAGCTTCAGCACGGGGCACAGCCGGGGCGCAGGCGAGCACCGCGGCGTCGTGGTCGTCGTCTGGGACGGGGGCATCGTCGTCATCGTTGGTGTCGCCACGCTCGGCATGCTTGCCAGCGTGGCGCCCGGCCCGCCAAGGACGACCTCCTCGTCCGTGGTGAGTGCAGTTCCTGGCGCGAAAGCCCCGGCCTCATAGTCGACCACCACCGCAGCATGGGGCGGTACCGGGGAGGCGCAAGCGCCGGCGGGCGGGCTCCCGTCGACGGGGCACCAGCTGAGCCCATCGCACTCGATGCCGCACTCGCCCGAGGCGCCGCCGTAGGCGCGCCTGTACATGCGGCCCACGTCCCTGAGGGCGGCGTCGGCGAAGGTGAGGGACGGGTAGCAGCGCAGCAGGTGGCTCCGGGGCAGCTTGCGCCTGCCGTTGGCGAGGACGTACCTCCTCAGCTCGTCGACGCAGTCCTCGAGGCGGAGGGCGTCGTCCTCTTCGTCTCTGTCATCGGCCGTCGTCCTCGTCCTCGCCGCCGAGTAGAGAGCGAGCGCGCTCTTGAAGGTGTAGAGATGGTCCAGCGACAGCAGGGTCAGCCCCTCGGAGGAGAAGAGCACCTCGTTCTGCGCCACCGACCGCCTCATCAAGTCCGCCGTCAGGCCCCGCTCCCCGGCCGTCACGGCCTGCGGGAACCAGTCCGTGCCGATGCGGAACTTGCGCTCGGCCTTGTCGATCGTCTGCCGGAGCGTCCTCTCCTCCCTCGCCGACAAGGGCTCCGGGTGCACGAGGTGGATCCCGAAGATGTTGGGGCCCTGCGCGCCGAAGCTCGATGCGGAGGAGGAGGAGCTGCTGCTGCTGCTGCTGCTGCTGCTCGTGGATGCCATCGAGGCAGGGGTCGCAGGGGTCGCCGGCGTGGCCGGCGTGGCCGGTGTCCTAGGCATGGTGGCTGTCCGCGGCGTGGCCATAGGCCTGTCCACGGAGGCGCTCCGCTGCAGGTTGTCCCACTTCTTGGTCCTAGTCCTCGCCCCCGCCAGCGAGGGGAGGACCGGGTGCGTGTTGGACCTGACCAGCTGCCTAATTGAGGCCATCCGTGAGGTGGTCGAGGCTGAAGGGGCTGGCATTGGCAAAGGAGCAGGAGCAGGAGCAGGAGCAGCTGCTGATGCTGAAGAAGGAGCAAAATAAGGAGAGGAATCATGGGTGTGCATGTTCGAGTTGATGCATGTCGGGAGCTGATGCTCCCTCCTCACGACGATGAGGGTGATGTGCAGGGCCTTACGGGCCAGCCTGTTGGCGGCGTACTCGAGCGCCGAGTTCACGTGCGCTGGGAGGTGCTGGCTGTCGAGAAGGGAGGTGCCCGCCTCGAGGGGCGATGATATCCTGGCCTTGAGAGACATATTGTGTGTGTGTGTGTGTGTGTGTGTGTGTGTGTGTGTGCGCGCGCGCGTGCGTGTGTGCGTGTGTGTATGTGGAGTGTACGTTTATCGTATGTGTATGTGTGTGCACGTCTGTCTAGGTGGTTTAGAGTGTAAGTGGACGAAGGAACTTGGCCGGCCGCAGATAGTAGTATGTGAAATGGCTCAGTAGTGAGTGATTGCTTGATGAACTTGATGAACGATTGTTTCTTCGACCATCTCTGCACAAGAGCTGTGGATGATCGACTCGAAGGAACAAGACTCTTACAGGCTCTGGTTCATCCATCGATGATATATATGACTGGTTGTGGGAGATGCGTGGCTGTTTATGTTTACTGTGATCTTCGCAGTAAGAAGGTGAGGAGCTAATACAGCTTAGTGGGTAAGTTCTAGGTAGGTATTTAGAAAACATGAAACGAAACAAAAAAGTTCCGACGGGACAGGGGGTTCGACTGTCCTGGGCGGCGGGGGTCGGATTGTGGATGAGGGTGACGAGGGGTTAAAAAAAGACACAGCGTCTATCTGCCAGTTTCCAGCCCATTCTGCAGCAGGAGAAAAAGATGAAACACGGGCAAGATTGTTTCTGGAATCACTTGCAGAGAGCCCAGATTGGTGTGCCTCGTTTCATGTTTCTTACTTAATACAAGGGGGGACGGTCGGTCGTTGGCTTCGGCATGAATGGTGTATGGGAGGTGGGAGGTACGGTCCAATCTTGCCAGGTCGTGGGTGTAATTGAGGGTGGGTGGCTTGCATGTAGGCCATTTCGCAGACCCATTAACAAGCCCTTAGCAGGCCAATTAGCAGGCCATTAACAGTCTCTGGTAGATGATCAGGGCCAAGTCTCGGTTGCGAGCTTAATCCAGACGTAACTCCTTTCCCTCCTGTCTGTCAGATCGAGGTGATTGGTCTACGCGGTATACGCGGTGTCGTGTTTACTTGGTAAGTAGAGGCGATTTGTGATGCGTCCCACCTAGGCGTGTGTTTCTGCCTATGTATGGCATGCTACTAGTATCGCCATCTCCGTAATGAGTGATGAGTGATGAGTGAGGGTCTTGAGACGGGGCCTAGATGGGTATGGGCCAACAGGCTGCACTGGACGCTGGTCTGGAGTTACTGAGATGGAAGGGAACATACCACCAAGCATTCGACGCCGCTATCGCCCAATTCTACAACACAATTGAATTTGATCCTTTCGCACTGGAGCCTAGAAAGGTGTAGTAACCAATCGCACTCAATGTCTCCGTCCACCTTTCATCTTAGCACCTCAGTCTCTCATGGATTAATCTGCAATCTCTCGCGAGGTGCTGTTGACAAGAAGAGCATCACCTATCCTCTACCCTTGGGCAGAGCCGAGTGTGACGACCGTGCCTAGCTGCAGCACGGCAACAAGATCCCATTCGCAGAAATTAGACTAGAGGCCAGCTGTGCCAGCAACTAGGCTTGCTCCGTATTGCGTAAGGGGCCTAGAGGCTGTTAGTGCTGCTGTATGCAGAGATGGTTCTGTTCCATGACAAGAGGCACGTCAATCACAGTGACTTCCCGTCGTGACTTGCAGGGTGGTTCGGCGGTTAAAAGTCACTATTTTTGAAAGGTCGGCACAAAATGCAAGGCGGGGAAAACTCGATGACTCGTGCAAATCAATCAATCACCGACCAGTCAGTGGGTCCCCCATTGCCGCATTGGACACTAACAAGTCCCACCTAAGGTTTCCCAACGTTCCCAACTGCTTGTTGGCGTGATCGGGAAGGCCGGGGTCGTCCGCATGCCTAGGCTGCCCTGATTGGATGATAATCCCAGATGGCCGGTAGATCTGTGGTGATCCGACAGGGGTTAGGTGCGTCTTCACAGAAGGCACAAAAATAGATCCAGCTTTCAGGGGAGGGCCAAGCATTAAACCAACTTTCAGATCCATCCCGCCCTATCACGAACTTTGACTCGTTCGTCACCGCATTTCAACCTCGCAGATTTACACCACATGCCCACGTAGCGAGAGCGTCTCCACGTATTCCTGGCCTGGGGAAATGGAGGGGGGAAAGGACGAAGAAAGGTAAAAGTTGAATATAGAACACCACGGCGCTTGCACGATTTTTAAGCACATCATTTCCTTTGGCCCCGGGCGACTAGATTTGTTCAATGACATCTCGGATCTGCCCCATGCCGGACCGAGATAGATGGACAGCACGGTTTAAAGGAAGAAAAGAGGAGGGGGAAAGGAGGCCGTCCAAGATGGGAATCCTGAGAGAGCAAGGTTACAAGCTTCAACCAATCACCAGCAGCAAGAGCACGTGGCATGTTCGCGGCCTGCATGGAAATGCTTTTTTTATATTTTAGACCTCGCGGTTCCAATTGCCCCTATTCATTCAGCTTGTACGCCTGCCTGTTCAACTCACCGATTCAGCCCGTCCACCGCCCAAAGAGACCTCGCAGGGATAGCACAGGGACGGCGTGAGCGAACCTCGTCGTTGATGCACATTACCCAACAGGTGTAGACAGGTCGGCCAGGACACAACCCCCCCTCCCCCCTCAAATCACGCACAGCTGGACATCTGGTGGCGTCTAATGCAGTCCCCGGTCAGTCCACACCCGTCCGCTCGATCCGAGATTGTAAGAGGCCTCTTGTCTCTCTTTTCTGTGCGAGTCTTCTCCTTACCACCACCAAGACCCAAGGTTGTCCGAAAGATCTTTTTTTAACTCGAGCATACATGTAAAACTCGCCGACCTGGTTCTCCGCCTTGAACCCCAGGCGCCTCCCCCCACCACATGAAGAAGGACAGAAGGACTCCATGTTGATACGTCAAGCCTCGTCATGCCCCCGAAATGCAAATCTCCATCTTGCCGATAGGTAGGCGGCTATGAAGAGCAATCTCGGCCAGACATATATGGCAGATTCGAGCTAGAGGTTTCTCGTTTCTCGTTTCTCGCTATCTGCTTCACCTCAGTCTAAAAAAAGAATGGAGAAGGCAGAAGAACGAACTGAAGGCGGAGAGGACGAGAACCCTGAAGCTGAAGGGGGGAATATGAACAACCCCCATCCCAACAATCATCCCAGACAGCAGAATACAAATGGCACAGATCGAGAGGAGAGACACGGCCGAAGGGTGCCAGTCAACAAACGATTCTGCCAAGTGCTCTAGGATACCTTAGTTAGAGATACGGAAAGTCCCATACTCAGTTCAGCTCTCTTTCCCATCCAGTCAGTCCATCTCTGTTTCGGGTTGGGGGCTAAAATCCTCCCCATCCTTGTCCAGTCCTTTCCGCCCCCTTCACTCGACACTCTCATCGCACTCTATCCCTAAGCTAGCCATTCCAATTCCGTACCTTTCCTTCTCTCTAGAGCAGAGAGGCTTTCCATAGCCTGCATACCTATTAGTACCTGACAAACACAATACCTCCTTGGTTTTGACGGAAGAAACATGATAAAAGAGCAGAACGAGGAAGCAAAAGAAACAACGCATGACGAAAAGCAAAACATTGCAACCAACCCCCTCACAAGCCCTAAAGTCCCCACGGAATGATCTAGTCTCAGAAATGATTTCCAGAGAAACAACGAAGGAAGGGAAGGAATGGGGGGAAGCTGGTGGTAGATAGATATGCCCAGAGGCGATCTCGGTTAAAGTTTAGCAGGCCATCAAGATCCAACAACGCCCGGCGCCACGGGCCAAACGAAATGATATACGTGCATGTATTGTGCAGCGGTGTGTGGTCTGACTGTGTTTGTACTTGCCCTTGCACCTGGACTGTTCGGTTTCTCGGTTCTGCCACTTACTAACTCGATGTTCCTCATGTGAGTTATCCCCAACGGCCGAGTGGCATTGGTGGCCGCCAAAAAGGGTCGTAGCATGAGCAACAAGTGGGGAGACTCGGATCGGAAGACAAAGGCAGCTGCAGCGTAGAAAAGCAAAGGAATAAAGAACAGAAGAAGGGGGAAATGAAATAAAAGAGAGAAAAGAGAAGAGGAAAATGAAAAAAGAGAATAGATAACTAAAGCGAACAGAAGAGAGAATGAGAGAAATGAGAGAACGCCCTGGTTCCTTGGTTTCCTCTATTGAACATGACATCGTAAACTCGTGATTGATCAATTCTCTTCCTTGAAAATGGACTGGGGGTGGGGTGAATGGTTGGCGGGCTCCTAAGTAGTCCGACGGTGGATGAGGCTTTTTCGGGTTGATCTTCTTTTTCTCTCCCTCGCTCCAGTCGCTCTCTTCTCGTCTCTTGTCGCCCTTCTTTCTCACTGAGCATCGCCATCGCCCAGGTCTCCAGCGGCTTGAATGCTGAAATCAGCCAGTCCGTCGTCCATGGCGTCGGATGAAGCGCACGAGTTGTCCCAGTCTTTTGGATTTGTTGTGCAACGCGCCCCAGGTCAGTAGTCCGAGACGGTTGACGAGATACTCATCGTGTCGTCGGGAAGCATACCGGACGCGTCTTCCTCAAGATCTTCCACCGTGAGTTTCTGCAGCGGCTCGAGGACTGTTGGTAAGAGCTGTTAGTCCAGTCACATTAAATCCACTTCGTTCTGTTCCGGACAGAACATGCGGGAAAGAAGGAAGGATTAAGAAAAAGGGATGGAATGCAGGGTATGACAAAAAAAAAGAAAACAAAAAACAGGAAGAAAAAGTTTGAAAAATGAAAACGTACTTGGCCTCAGCTTTGCGTAATCGGAAATTTGGATCTCTACGGCATGGCTCACGGTCGCCACATCCAGTTCAAAGTACTTGTGGCACTCCTCGAGCACCCGATGGAAGGCCGTGACGACATGCTGCCCGACCTGGTTGTCCCTTCGGACGTACATGTCGCGGAGGTACCTCAGACACTCGATCGCCAGCCTGCGGGCCGCGTCGTCATGGGCCTCGGAGCGCGCCATGCCGCCGCTCTCCTCGTCGAATCCGTCATAGCCGGGACCGTAGCGGAACAGGTTCTGGTGCAGGAACTCGAACACGTCGTTGCCGACTGGGGGTTCGTAGTAGGCCAGCAGGCCAGGGACCCACTTGTGCAGGGTGGCCAGGCCGTCCACGGGCCAGGCTGGGGCGTTGTCGCTGTCATCGTCATCGTCACCGTCGCCTTCGCCGTCCTCTTCCCCGTCATCGCTGCCGCCGCGCTTCTCGAGCTCCAGCACATCGAACACGTCCCGATGGAATTCGAAGAAGGCCCTCCCCTCCATGTTGTGCACCGTCCTGCACTGAGCGCACACATGCATGAACATCTCCCTCACGCGGTTCCGGTTGCGGCTCGTCCGGCAGAAGACGACAGCGGCCCGGAGAAAAGGACCGTTGATGTGCGCTACTATATTACCGCTGATAGTCACCAGCAGCGTGCTCAGGACCTTCAGCTCCATCGTGCTGCTCAGCCGGACCAGTGACTCGATGATGGAGTCGGTCGCACCCGGGTTCTGGTTCAAGGATAACAGCTTGTCGACGAACATGTTGCCGGGCCCCCTCGGCCAGTCTTTGCACAGGAGTTGGTATTCGGATTTGGACATCTCCATGGGGTATAGGGGATGTTGACACGCCCACCAGAGGCGAGGCCAATGACATGCCCGTGCTCGCTCCTCCTGGTCCTGGATGGCGTTGATGTGGTCATGAAGCTCCGGGTTGAGGAGCGGCTGGTGCATCCTCTGCAGCACAAGGGCGATAAGCGCGATGACGTTCTCATAGGCAGGTGGCCGGGTCGCCAGCCTGCGAGACACCGTCTGGGCCATGCGTGCGTACTGCGGCGGAAGCGTCTCCGACGTGTCAGCCGAGATCATCATGACAAGCTTCCTAAGGTTGTCGTTGTCCACGAAGAGCGCCAGCTCCAAGGGGCCGAGCCGGGCAAAAGACAGCATCAGACCGAAGACCTCGCTCCACGAACGGAGCTGGATATGGAAATAGTCCCACATAACCTGCAGCACCTCCCACGCTTGGTTCATCACCTTGCGGGGGTCAAACACGCTCTCAACCTTGGCGGCCTTGCTCATGGTCCTGGCCTGCGGGTCCAAGAGGACGTCGCCGTACTTTCCGGGGGACGCAACCTTGACCCTCCGGAGCACCTGGATGAACAAGTCCGACGCCGCGGCGCGGACGTGAGCTTCGGGGTTCCTCTGCACCAGCATCCGCAGGGCCGCATGGCGCTCGTGGAAGTATGTCACCATCGCGTGGGAGGACGACGACGATGTCGCGCCCCACCTCAGTATGTGGCTGAGCAGACCGTCGAAGTCCGGTATGTCCTTGGCCCGCGAAGCCACCTGGTCCAGATGGCTCAGCGCCATCTCCAGCGCACGTTTCTCTGCGGTTTCGCGCGTCATGTGGGTCACACCCGTCTCGGGCTGCCCACGGTCTTGGGTCCTGACCGCATCGAGAGCCGCGTTGACCAGGACGATGTGCGACTCGTCGAATAGACAGTGCCTCCTCAGCAGCGACGTGTTCTCCTCCTGTATGAAGGTCGCCAGATCCGCAGACATGGGCACCTGCACAGGGCTCGGAGCGGCTCTCTGCATCAGGGCCTCCTGCTCCTTCGCCAGGGAGGATGCCCGCTGGTAGAACAGCATGTATGCGCTGTATGGCCGCTCAAATGGCTGGCCGCTTGCATCGAACGGGCCCCGGTAGTCCATCCCACCGAAGCAGGAGGACTCTATCTGCGTGTGGTCCCACGGCTGGACCGTGTCATCGTTGAACTCGATCCAGACTTCGCCCCTGCTGGCCGTTGGCCTCTCCCGGATATACGAGTAGTAGTGGCCCGACTCTGCCGTGCCCGAGTGGACGAGCACGCCGACGAGGTCGAAGAGGTCCGGAGAGTTCTCGTCAGACGCACAGCCCAGGTGGCCGACCGTGTACGGCCGCATGTCGATCCTCGAGGGAAAGGCAAAGTAGTCGTTGATCTTGTTCCGCGTCAGGGACCGGAGGTTGAAGTCAAACCGCTTCAGGTGGAAGATCAGGTTGTCTGGGAGGTCCTTCAAACAGGCCCTCTTGACCGCATCGACATGGCGGTCGCAAGTGGAGCACTTGTACTTGTTGTCGCCTCCCATGATCTCGCCGTCGACGTAGGCCTGCAGGCTTTCCTGGAGACTGCTCTTTCCCTTAATGTCACACTGGATCGCCGAGAAAGGCTCGAGGATCTCCGATACGTGCTCGCACTCCTTGGACTTGACCTGCTGGACCAGCTGGCCGCCATAGAACGACCTGAGTATCTTCTTGCTCTCGGCCATGATGTGTTGGCCCTCTAGCCGGTCAAAGAGGAGGTTGTAGAATTCGTCCACGTCCATCTGGCTGTGGATGTCGATGGAGCAGTCGTCGTACGTCTTGATGCTGGCAACGCAGTCCTGCGGGTCGACGAATCTCTTGATGCTGTTCTGCAGGGAGCCAAAGACGGTCTGCGTGTTCAAGAGCAGCTTCTGGGAGTGCTCCCCGTCTCGGACTACGGAGCCCAGGATGAAGGCCCGGAAGCCGACGTTCATGAAGAGCTGCGTGAACAGCGAGTTGAGGTAGCATGTATTGGAGAGGTTCCTCAACCCGGCGTAGCCGCATGGGGCCCGAATCGCCTTCAGCCGATCGAAAGTGAAGGGGAGGTCGTAGTGGTACGGATCTTCTAGAGGTGGAGTGGACGACACGTGTAAGATTGATGTGCCAACACCGGCACTACCGCCAACACCTCGGACGCGGGGTACGGCGTGCTTACCGTCCTCACTGTCGGTATCGCAGGGAACGAGCCTATTCAGACTGGACAGGAGCTGTGAAAGCTGCCTCGCATCCCTGGAAACCAAAGCAATTATCGCCTCAATGATGTACCGCCTAGTACGGGGGGTTATGATGGGCTTAGACAGCAAGGCCTGTGAATGCGAGGCCCAGGGTGGGAAGAGATGCTTCCAGAACAGCTTCTCCACCAGATTTTCGCTATAGTTGACGTTTGTCAGTGTCAGAGCACAGCTTGCGTACGCCTATGTAGACGGCATGTACGGGCTATGCTTGTCAGCCCAACGGTTACTTACCATCGAGGCGTCAATGAGCTGCCATCAGGCTCGTCAGTCTGGACGAGCACGAGCTGAAGCATGTGAGATAGGTTGAGCATCGCGATGTCCACGAGGTCTGGGCGTGTCACGTCCTAGATTGGATCAAGATCGTGCTGATTAGCAACGGGAAGGGTCACAACGGCCATCTTGTTTGATGTCGCGTGTGGGGAGGGCGAGGCAGAATCAGATACTCGAGTCAAACGCACCTCCTGTGCTTCATAATGAAGCAACAGCTGCGACGTAGTGTCGACGAGCGATTGCAGATCAACAACCGCAGACTTTGCCTTCCTCAGGGCCTTGAACAGCTCAATCCAGAGGAAGAAGGCCTCCTCGCACTGATACTGGTAGTGCCGCATCTTCATTGCAGCCACGATGAGATCGGATGAAAGCGACCAAAAGAACTCCTCAATGTCTCCCGTTGGGACCGCAGAGATGCTAGGTGGTGCAATAACGTAGGGATGTGGTTAGCATGGTGAATATATCAATGTGGTTGATGCTGGCGTAATGATAAAACACACCTTCCTCTCTGCTTGAACTTGAGCAAGATTGCTTCCCGTGCCTGCATCCTGACGACTTGACGGGAGTCTTCGAGGACGAGGCTCTGGATCAAATTGCCACCTTGCGAGACATCGGTGAAAACAGACCAGCCATCAACAGTCAACAGTGCGCATTCCAGCAGGACCTGAAACAAGAGACCAGCCAACTTGGCCGACGTCTGGACGGGCTGCGATGCGGCATTGGAAGAAAGAAGTTCGACAAGGCGGCGTATGAAGTTGCCGTTCAGACACTCGACCGATGTGGGTGATTGCGTGCCTATCGCGCTGTCAGCATGAGTTTCACCAAGCCTGAGGTCATGGGGACCGAGGAACACAAAAGGGAGCCCGGGCCATACCCTGGATGATGAGAATGACGACCTCCAGCACGTTTGTACAAAGGAAGATCTGAAGCATCTCAGAGCACCGCTCCACCACACCCTTGCTGCAGATAGCTGCAACCGCAAGCGAGAGAACCCGTGCGAGGTCGTCACCATACGAGCGTGTTGACGCCGATGTGGACTGCTCTCCTTGCTGCTGTTGCTGCCCTTCTTCGGTCGGCTCGGTAGGATCGGTAGGCTCTGGCCCTCCCAGTCCTCCTTCCGCCTGCCGCTTCCGTCCCTCGGCCAGGAATTCCTTCATAGCAATGATCGCATACAGAGACTTGAAAGTCTGCCCGACAGGGAAGATGGCAGTTGGGCTCGTGGCATCTGAGTGGATAGCGAGAAGGATATGATCATCGATCGGGAGCCGAGTCAAGAAACTCCAGATCTAGAGTCGGAGAAGGGTCAGCAAAGAGATTCTGATCAGGGGGTGGAGAAAGCAGGCGAAAATGAAGGGGGCAGGGAGGGGGCTTATTTTGTGAGGGGAGCTGTCTAACCTCCGAAGCCAGGCTGTCCTCCATGCTCAAGCAGTCCCACAGCTTTTCAAAGTGGCCCAGTATCTCGATCTCCACTGGCGAAGCGCCTGGTCGGATGCGAAGGGGGCCGTCTGGAGTATCAGATTCGCGCTTGACCAGGATTAAGCCATTGTGAATCTGCAGATCATCGAGAGACTTGCAGATATCCCGCTCGTGAGGGACGAACGCCTTCCCTTGGTAGTATATCCGATAGTTGTCGAACCCGGTCGCCTCTTTGAGGCTGGCCAGCAGCGATGCCGCCGTGTTGCGCCGGCCGATGTTGAGCTCTTTGACTTCTGTCTGCTTCTCCCCGTCAAATGACTGGAACTTGAGCTCTGCAGAGTCGCCTTCAACCCCATCCGGCAGCGCCATGGGAAGTGACCTCAAGTCAGGAGCCGAGAAGTGGCTGGTCGCGCTGTACAGCCGATGGAACTCCCTAAGAACAGCGAGCGAACGGACGAAGAGCAACCTCTGCTCCTGGACTTGCGAATCACTAGCAACCACGACCATGGCTTCGTCATCGCCGCTCGAGGAGCCGTCACTGAAGGACCTCAGGCGCTCAGCCGCCGAGAATATCTGCTTCAGACAGCGATCCACAAAGGCGAGGTGTACCTTCCGAGCTCTGTGGTGCGAGAAGCTTCGAATGGACTTGCTGTTAAGATAAATCTCGCAGACGAGTATCTCGATCGCCGCTCGCTCAAGAGGCTGGTTCGCTGTTGTCAGGATCATGCGCCATATCTCCTCAATCGCGCCCCGATCGGGGCTCTCGTCGTCGTCCAGCACGTCGCTCTTTGGATCGTTAACGACCGGCGTGATGTTGGAGCGCACAAAGTCTAGCGCGCCACCGCAGAGGCACTCCGGGGGCAGCACCGGCAGGTACTTGGACAGGCATGTCAGGAGATATGGATTCTCGGGCTTCGTCCGCCTGAGACAGGCGTTGAGAATCTTCCATGACGACTCCCGGTCCTGTTCGCACGCCGCGTCCTTGCCCACCATCATGTCCCACAGCCGACGCCCGAGCCCGTTGTCTGTGATAGCCAGGGGCTGATGGTTGACCAGGTTGCAGATCATATCCGCGCGCGGCTGATTCGGGGCCATGCTGATCACGGGCAGGAAGCCCGCCTTCCGGCCCGCTGCAATCGCGTGTTCAAGTTCATTTACGAGCAGCTCATGAAACGAGTATCGCGTGGTCAGCATGGACAGCTCTCGGGACCAAAAGTGCTTCATCAGACTCAGCGTGGCTGCTATGCTGCCCAGCGTCGTCGGCGTTTTCTCCGCAATGTCGCGCATGCAGTCTTCGTACAAGGCAGCCCTGCCTTCCGAGTCTGGGCCGTGGGCGAGCAGCTCTTTGAACCCAGCAAAGGCGAACTCTCGGAGATCCGGGTAGGCGACGAGCGACTTAGACCCAAGGACAGATGATTCCCTCATGAGCCTCAGCAACAAAAGATATGGAGTCGTCTCCAGGCGCTCAAGTGGGCACTTTGGGCAAAGGGCCTTGAGCGCCTGGTCAGTAAACTCACGGACGGTGAGACTGAAGTTTTCGATCGGAAGGGTCTGCAGTTTCTGGCAGAGATACACCAGGCCCTCATACGTGAAGAGGTTTGCGATGCGCGAGTTCATCCGGAGCAGCGCCTCTGACACCCGTGGATCCTGCGTTGTAGTCACAGTCTCCCACATGGCATCCGTGTGCTCTGTTGTGTACGTGCCTGTGACGAGCAGGAACCCGACTATATTGCCAGCCTCAATCGTGATCTCCGGGTGGCATGTCGGCCCGAGGATGTAGGCGACCAGACCCGTCCGGAGGAGGAACTCGGCAAAGTGCTGGTGCACAATGATGAATCTCGAGTCTTGCGGCGGCTCGCTGAAACGCCTCCAGCATTGCACCAGGTCGGTCGACATCTGTGTAACCGCCATGACGCGCAGCTGCATCTGGCTGGACATTATCAGCTTGCTGTAGGTCTGGAAGCGCCACTCCGATGAGATAACGTCCGCGAGGAAGCACTCGGGGATGTGCGGGTGAAGCTTGTGGAAGTCCTCGGCACACTTGCTCGGCCCTGGGAGATCGGTGCGCAGCGAGTTGAAGAATATGTCTCCGAGAAACCTGATCTCGCAGCCAGTGTGCTCATGGGAGAGATTCGTGATGCTCTTGTCGATGAGTTGAGCTAAGGCATTGGATGCCATCTTGAAGATCTCATATCCAAGAGTCTGCCGGTGCCGCGTGTGCTCCGCACCACGCAGTGAGTTCGACCCTGATTGGGGCTGCGACCTCATATCCTGCATGAGGAGGTACGAGGCTAGCTGCGAGATGTAGTGAAGGTTGTCATTGAGCCGGGGGAACCGAGACAGCAGCTCGACGTGGCCCTGTGCAAGCTTCCACAGTTGCGTGAATGAACCCCCCGGTGAGCCTCGGTAGTAGAGCAAGAACTGGTCGAGAAGTTCTGCCGCCTCGTCCCGGTCCTGGTAGTGACCGTTATAGACCTGCGTCTCTTCCCGTTGACACAGACAGCTGAGTACATGGAGATAGGCGGGAGATATCAAATCAGGTAGGCGTGTGTCTTCAGTAGCTATCGTTATCTCCAGTGTCTTGCAGTCGAGGCCCACAAAGTGAGCAGTAATCCTAGCAAAGGACAAGAAGAGGTCCGCGAGCTGGTGACGGATGTTCCTGTCCCTGACTGAGGATCTGCATTGGTTTTTGCCGGTTAGCCATCTATGGATGGGACTCAACATTCATTCCCTCGTCTCGGCCTCCGATAAAAAGAACCTACCTTCGGCAAAGTGCATTCTGAACGATTTCTGGCAGCCCCTGCCACATGAGCCGGTGCTCCTGAAACGATTCAAATAAGACCGGGTAGTCCGCCTCCTTGACGTAGTCCAGGTACTGGTCTACCCAGGTCTGCAGGCTTAACGCGACATTATCAACTATAAGAGCGAGCGGTCCGTATTAGTGTCGGCCCTTGCCCCCCCATCACTAGATCAAACAGACAGAAAAGCTCTTCACTCACAGGTAAGAATATGAGCGTTGACCCTGTTCACACTGTCTGAGTGGTGCTCGCCGTGAATTCGGTAGGGGAAGGTCGGGGTCGGGTCCTCCAGCACGGCGTCTTGCAAGCGGCGGAGGATGGTGACCTGGGGGCTCCCACTGACGAACTCGGAATCGTCTTCTGGCTGAACGTCGATCACCTGGACTGGCGGGCTACCCCCGTCCAGAGTGGACGACATTGGGGTTGACGTGTTTGTGTCGGCATCGCCCTGGGATAACATCTCGACCTCGGACTCCTCGACGCTGATTTTCACGTTCTCATTGTCAACTTCTTGTTCCTGCGGTGCAGCCACAGGGCTTGTCGACGACAGTGGTGACGACGGGATCGTGTCGAGCGGCCGCTGGGGGGTCCGCAGGTTGATAGTGACTCTGCTCGAGACGCGCTCGGCGGGGCTGTTGTGTGGGAGGTCCACGCCCTGCTGCTCTGGAGTCTGCGGGGTCGACAGGTCGGTGTCGACCCTCATCTTGGAATCTTCGGGAGGCTGCGGCAGGTCCTGGTTGGAGCCCAGGCCCTGGGAGGAACTCGCGGTGCGAGAGCCAGTTGTGCCAGTTGTGCCAGTTGTGCCGCCTGAGGATCTAGTAGGCGAGGCCCCACCGCTGAGCGACGTTCGGCGTCGTTTGCGGGCGGAGAGTTCGTCGTCGAAAGGGTTGGGTCGGGTTGAGCAGGGCTCAGAGGAGACTGCACGTTCTCTCGACTCTTCGGGGGATCTCGAAGCCTGATCCATCTGGTTGGTGCACCTGGAATATGCGGGTTGGCTGGAGCTCCAGGGTCTCAACAGCTTCGCTCGAGACAGCTCGGCGACAGCTTCCCAACACCCCCGGTACTGGCATGCGTGATTGGTGCTCGCTGGGATGAACAAATAAAACTGTCAGGTTCTGGAAAGGTGCATACGACAGGGCAATTGTCGGGAAGTCACTCCAACAAAGAAGAAGGAGAAAAAAGAATAAACGGGCACGAGGCTGCAAGTGACGGCTTGGTATCTGGCAGGTGTATGCAGCAACCAGGTCCCAACAATAGGGCAATAGGTGGTACTCGGAAGGTGGGGAGGTAAGGAAGGTAGGGTGTGGAAAATGGAAATGCCCAGTGCGTGCTGTGCTTAGAACTGTGCAGATAGCCAGGGCACCAAGCTGGCAGGTGGGATGTGGATGGGTTCACTGCAAGTTACCCCAAGCTGCCAAAGCTGGGATTGCAAAAGATTCTCCAGTTGTTCACGGCCCTGCCCCAGGCCCTGAGAGATCGCGGGGCGCGTCTTTTATGGTTTTGTATACCTGGATGCACGGAGGATTGAAATGCAATCCTTGTCTGGAAGGAAGCCAGTTGAGGCGACGCCGAAGAGATGGTTCTGGAGACCTGTTTGTATCTGCTTGGGTGAAGGTTTCCTCGACGGTATTTGTTGCCTTCATGTAGAATGAGAAACCCTGGAGCAAGCAAGCAGGCTAGGTAGCACTTTTTGGTGGGGTGGAATAGCAGCGACGCGGGGAAGGGGGTGCATTTAATAGACGCGTCGTAGCAAAAGGTGGCGTTCAATACCGCCTAACGCCAAACGCGGAAAGGCTTCCACAGCTCCAATGGGCTCTCAATAATGAACGAGATTCTACATAATTTTGAATCTGCTCCTGCATTGCCTCAGCAGCGCCCTTAAACGAACTAACTGCAAGATACATTCCGTCTGTACTTCCCACACTTCTAAGAAACTTATGCCGCTGATCGCCTCACCTTGATATGAATTAGCACCATCAACTGCCAACATACAAAGTACGTACATGTACACTGTATTCAGACCGGGCATGCTCTCTTGCAAGCAGATTCCCACGATATGGACAGACTGCGACAGCAGTTTCTCACCTCGACGATTCTAGAAAATAACTCCTTACTGCAAAGGAGGAGAGGATCAAAGTTCTAGTGTAACCACTACCTGCTTAACTTTCATATACGCTGCCAGCTCGTCACTTGTTAGAATGCATGGGTTACGTATATTATGGCGTACACCAGTATACTCTCACCTTGTTGATGAGGACATCATGACCGGTACTGCATCCTGTCATCGGCTTGGGCTGTTGGTTGGATTTGTCATCTTTCCCATAACAGGGCCAACCTCGTTTGACGCTGATGGGAGAGAAGAAAACCAGAAAGAACGCCCCTACAATGTACATATTTCCTTATATCACGTTTTTCTTTTCTTCTTTCTTGACTTTGTCATGGTGATAGATACTACGTACTCCAAACTACTAATCCAGCCTTCCCGAAGTGATCCATCAAGCTCATAACAGCTTGCCTATACTCACCCCGGTGTGTATAAATCATCAATTTCAATTCCAGGTTAAGAGCTCCATCCCTTGCCAGATTTGTGGGATAGCTGGTTGCCAGTTGCTCTCGGTAATGCGTACCCATCCTTACTGTGTAGTGGGTGGACGGAGATTGTGACTAGCTACAACTATCTATATCAATAATAATATTTCTTTACCTCGAACGCAGTCTCATTTTGTTCTGTTGTCTCTGTGTCGCGATGAGGGGCTCAGAAGGCGGCAGTGGTCGAGATATTCTTAGCAGCGTCCAGGCCTAGCCTGGGTGCTTAACCTAGGCTGGTGGATAGGTACGGATAGATTGATGTGTGTACATATGGTAGGTGGCGACGGGAGCAACCTATATTAATTCCTAGCTTACCTAACGGACAGGTAGGTAGGCTGAGACCGCCCTAATGGTTACCTAGGTATGTAGAAGATTGGTTGTATTTGTGATAGTGTACATTGCTAGTGACGTTTCCCGCGGGTGGAACGTCCACAAGTGGTGGGAGCTGCCATTTTCATCCTAACGCTCCAGGATCAGCCCCAGCCAGGACACGAACCGCAAAATTCCGAGCTTATCGATGTTACTTGACTCCTCTCATCAGCAACCCACGGCTTCAAGCAGGCGATTCCGCATCGATTCCAACCAAACGCCCGCCCAAAGCCCTGCAGATCGGCCCGCGGCTCGTCTTGCATGTGCCTATGATTTCACCAAATGATAGCTACCGTCTCACTGCCAGCCAACGCTAGCGCCAAAGCCTCGGCAGGATTGAAGCTTCTGTGAATCAAGCAGGCAGCCTCAGCAGTTTCGCCCAATTCGGGTTCAGATTTGCGGTGCTCAGAACCCCGCACCATCCCGCCTAGCAGCACGCACCACAAGAAGCCAGCTGGTTACTAACGGGACTACCTAGGTACCCACCTACCTAAGGTAGGTAGGCACCTACCAAGCTGAGTGGCGGTGCGAACGGCCAGCGTTGAAACGGCATGTGCATGGTCATACGACGTCGCTGGTGGTCATGGAGCGTAAACGGATCGTTCACCAGCTGGACACCCCTTTTTCCACGGTACAATGGTGAGGCAAAACTTCCTTTATCATAAGAAAAAACTGCGTTGCGCACATCCTAACGCTTGTGAAAACTAGGCCCCTAATAGAACAAGATGACCAGGACACAATACTCGAGCTTCTCTGCAGGCAGGTAATCCTTATTGTCTACCACCACCACCCCTGAGACAGCTAATCCCTTCCTTCCTCAGGCAAGCGAACCCCTACACATGCTGACTGATAATTTCTGCTAGTCTCCTTTCCCCGCTGGGTGACTATCGCAGCACCTATGTATCTCCCTCCGGAGGGAAGCGGAGCAAGGCCCAGCTCAAGCAGCAGCATAAGGGAACGCCAGCAGCTGCCCCCCTGAAAATCGCCAAGCCACCCCCTCCCGAACTCTCCAGGTTCATCGATATCGGCCTGTCTACCATCACACGAGGTCTTCAGGAAATGTCCTCCGCCGCCAGGGCGAGCTGCCACGATTCAGTAATCGGCGGTGATGATGACAAGATATCTCCTTCAACCGCCAAAGACCCCCCTCCGTACGCCGCCATCTTCATAGCCCGGTCCGGCCAGGCGTCTGCTTTTCACTGTCACTTCCCCCAAATGGTCGCGGTAGCATCGCAGTCGAGCAGCCCTGATCAGCCACCCATCCGCCTCATAGGGTTCAGCAAACCGTGCGAAGACCGCCTCAGTGAGAGCCTCGGCATTCCTAGGGCCTCTAGCATCGCTGTGAGAGTCGGTGCGCCCCTATCTCAGGCGCTTCTCGACTTCGTCCGGGCGCATGTGAGCCCCGTAGAGATGCAATGGCTCAAAGAGGCCATACCGGGTCATCGAGAGACGAAGATCAATGCCGTCGAGACTACGGTCGGTTCGAAGAAGCAGAGAGTGACCAAATAGAGGTAGTCCATAGAGCAAACCCCCTATTCTCGCACCCTAGTAGTCGGTGGAATTAATAGAACTCTACTCCGTGAAGAGGCCGACTGAGCAGAGTCTCCCTTCACTTATGCCACTGGATGCATGGCTGCTCGGATAGAGACTCCTGTACGGACCGTGAACCGCAAGGCCCTTGTCCTCTCCTCCCACACCGTACTTTCTTCCTTCTATACCGCACCCTGACAGCATAGGACCCCTTCTACTTCATACCCATTCACCATGGCTTTTCCAGGTCTCCCTGCCATTCAGATGTACGTACACTTGAAGATATCAACTCCTATGGAAGGAAGTGAGAGCTCACCGGCTTATATTTTATGCCCACCAATCCCAACGAAGAAGGCACGGGTCCGCGCCTTCCTTATTTTGTATCCGTCCCATCTCTGGTGCACTGCCGAAATTGCTCTGGATCACGCCAGCTGCCAGGCGACGAGGCGTTCCTTCCTGACATTCTCTCCTGCTGTCCTCCATACATCGTCACCATTCGTTTGTAACCATAAATCATCTGACGGGCACTTTGTTAAGGCGGCCTCGCCATCCTCCGCCGAAGAAAAGGCATATTCATCTGCCCTGAGGAGGTGGTAGATAGTGCCTGTATGCTGCGAATTCGCGACACCATGCCCGAGTTCTTTCTCTGATATATCAAATCTGGAGCATATCTAGCCCGGCCTTCCCGCATCTATCACTCTCATTATCCCCAATTTTCCAGCCTCCCTCCCGCAGGTACCCTTCACTTGCCGACCAGAGCAGTCCTCATTGCCGGTCCCAGGACCCGAATATGGCTCAGTTCACAAAGGAGCAACTAAAGGCTGCCAAAGCCCTCCAGCAGGATTTCCGTTCTGGTGGCGGTGATCCTCGATCTCGCGGAAGCGCCTCCCGCGGTGGTGGAGGTGGGAGACCTCCATTGGGCGCTGGCGATGCCCGCAGCTCCAGCACATCCCTTCAGACCGCCTCCGGTTCTATCACACCCCCAACCAAGCGCACCGTTAGCCATGCGTCTACTGCAGCCAAGTTGCTTGGGCCTGCCCGTGGCCTGTCGGTGTCATCTGGCGGTATGACTGACCGTTAGTGATGTCCCATCCGCAAAAGATACCAGCAAAGCTAATATTCATCCCTCCAGCCGCTGCACCTAACATTTCTATATCCATTGCTGCACAGCGCAGCCAGGGCCTTCGGCCTACGTCCTCCATTCCTGCTCTTCCGGCGAGGCAGATCACCAACAACGTCTCTAAGCCGAACCCTGCCCCGACTCCGACCGCTTCGGGCTCAACCAGCCTCGGTCGGGGCACTCAGGGCCTAACGAATGGAGCGAGCGCCGAAGCCAGAGCCATCCAGAATGGCCAAGGACCCGGGAACGTAATCCAGCCCGCATCTCTGCCTCCCACTACTGCGAAATCTCATCATGTGCAGCCCCGTCCTGCGTCTTCTCGCCCGGGTGCATCCAGCTCTGTGCAAACGCCTGCTCTCAGGCAAGGCCCGACTATCCCATCCACACAGCCCAAAGTCGGCTTGAATCCCCGGGCCTCCGACTACGAGCCAATCAACACACCGTGTTCTTCCAACATTCACAATGGTGTATATGCACGAGAAGAATCGAGTGCGAGTTTCCAACCCTGTAAGAGTGACTTTGCGACTTCAAAAATCCCATCTCAAGCAAGCAAAAACCCAGTCTGGTCAGCGGTTAACCAACATTCATTACCTACGTTCACAAATCAAGCCCGGGCTGCCAACGCCATCGTGGAAGTGGAAATCTCCGATGGCGAGACCACCAAAGTCGACACGTCAGCCCCCATCGAATGGTACTGGAACAGTGACGAGCCGCCTAAGCCGCGGGTCGACATGCGGGAGCCCTCCCCCGAGATCGATCCCAGGCTGTTCCCCGCGGGAGAGTTGTTCCAGGAGACCACCGACGACGTCCAATCCCATGTCGAGCCTGGCGTTGTTGAATATTACCAGTCCCCCAATAATCCTTGGGCGGGCACTCCGCTGGACCCGGATCTGCCCCCTGCTGGTCATGACACTGAGGGCGATGCGATCATGGATGATGGCGATGCTCCCAAGTGCACATGCAACAAGGTCGACACGACTACCAAGGGGCTTGGCAAGTCCCGGTTTGCAGCCGTCACCTCTGCAATCGTGATCAACGAGAACCGATTTACGGGTGCGTGCCCGGTCCACTACAAGGACTCGCAGTATGCAGACTCGGGCCGAACGTCTCGAAACCCTTCCCTCTCCGCCCAAACGCCCAAGGGAAACTCTGCTGAGTCTTTCAGGGCCTCTAGCGGGGGCTTTGGCCGTGGTGGCACTTCCGGGGTCCAGTTTCTGTGAACTCCGGAGTATGGCATGGAAGATTCTGATTCATCCCTTTTCTTCTTCTTCCCCGTCGCCATTCCGTCGTTCCGTCTGTACACCTACTTCCACCTAACCTTCCTCAGTCCTGCCATGATCTAGCCCTCTCCCACATCCATCTCGGGGATTGATTAAGTGAATCGGCTTCATCCTATCTCACTCTGTTTTATCACGGAGTCATTCCCCACAGCACGTCTGTAGTCGGGCTGTATCCAGGTCATCCATCCTGCCAGCCAGTTCTTTCCTAAGCACGTCCCCACCCTCTACGTTTCTCGTGGATCTGCTAGAGCCATAGAAGAACACTCTCCCGAAGGTATAGGCGGCAAGTGCCTAGGGTAACTTCGGCTATCCACCCTGATAATAGCTAGCAGTCTGTCCCCCTAAGACAAGCTAGGAGGAGCAGTCCCATCTTGAAGAACGTGTTCAGATTTCCACCTGAGGTGAGCTGCCCAGGTTTCCTTATAGCAACCTAGTTGTCTTCGTGTATGCTGACTATGGCAGCTGAGAAGTCCGCGACGAAATATGCTGAATACCATTGGGGATGACTTGCAGCAATTTTATGTTTTCACCTTGTTCTCTTCCTCTATTGTAATTACCAATCCGGCCAGTATGTATGCAGACAGCTCCCAGCTGTGCACTAGTTTCTCCTCCCAGTACGATGTCTTCTCCTTCTTCCTCTTTTTCAAGCATTCGGACTTCTGGCTCTCCCCTCATGTCTCTTGAGAAAGGAGGCAAATATAAAGAATCACTTGCCTAAGGGCGATCCTAGAGCATGTACTTAAGTTATGTTTTGGGGAGGGATCACCTGTGATTTTGTTCTGGGCGATGTTTGTAGGACGCAGATGGACTTGGGGCATATGGTCGTCCTGCCAACCCCTGTTGAAGTCTCCTGCACCAACATCATCCCGATTTTCAGTCCCTGGAGAATCTCCCTTGTAGGGGTTATTTTACACTTCCCCAAAGTGGGTTTTTCGAACTTTACAGACTTCTATATCGGACGGAGCAATAAGAATCGAGTGACTTCTCTACTTTGTTAGCGTCATTTCTGAGCAAGTAGACCAACGCCTTGCTGAAATACCATCATGAGCTCTTCCGAAGGCACTTAAGAGGGCGCTGGACCCTGTTGTCCTTCCCCCTGTCCCGGGAAATTGGGAAAATATTTGGTGTTTTCTACAGATGGTTTTAGGGAGACGTAGACATGCTCAGCAGGTGGCCAGTGATGGATTCAAGCCTCCAAGAGATATGGCAGGCAAGTCTAATATAAATGATGGTCTAGTCTAATTTCTATCAGCCCGAAGATCGCGAGGGAAAGTAGCGATACGTGGGCCATACATGAAAACGCCGAGGATCAGAAAAGAGCGCGAAGAGGGCCGACACGAAAACATCCCCCTGACCTAAAACCTAGAAATATCCCTGCCGAACAACCACGAGGCGAACCAGTACACCGGCACCATGAACTTGTTCCTGACGCTCATGCTCTTCGTGAGGTAGGCGGTCCGCCAGAGCACCCAGGCGGCCCAGCCCTTGAGCTCGTCGGCGTTTCTCTGGTGGATGGCCCTCCAGCCGCCGAGGTAGGCCATGGTGCCCCAGTTGCGGAAGGAGAAGGGCTCCCCTTCGTCCTCCTCCTTCTTCCTCCCACCCAGGCCGGCCCCGCGGTTGAGCCGCTTGGCCAGGTAGACGGCCTGCTGGGAGGCCACCTGCGCCGTCTTGGGCAGCGTCCTATCGCTCTCCACGACGGAGCAGTCGCCGATGACGAAGACGTCCTCGAGGACCCCCTGGTCCCGCCGTGGACCGCCCGGCGGGGACACGGCGGGGGGGGCATCTTCACCGCCCCCAGCCACCACCTGGAGCCGGGCGCGCATGTGCCCATCCGTGACGATGCCGCCCGTCTTGGGGTCGCTCTGCAGCCGGGCCACCAACGGCGGCCCCACCAGCTGCTGCTGCTGCTGCCCGTCGTCCGCGGGGGGCAGCCTGAACTCGCGCGCCACGAGCCTCGTGACCAGCGGGTTCTGCATCAGGCCGGTGCTCCAGACGACCATGCCGACGCCGACGCCGACCCCACCCTCATCGTGCTGCTGCTGCCGGTGCTTCTCCCTGACGCTCAGCTTCAGCCCGCCCAGCCCGTGGCCGACCTCGCCCGGGGACGCGTCCCGGATCCCCTCGAGGTGGTGCTCCGTCCTGACCCGGATGCCCTTCCGGCGGAAGAGCTCGGTCGCGTAGCCGGCCAGCTCGCGGTCGAACATGGGCAGCACTGAAGGGGCGATGTCGTAGACGGTGATGCGGACCAGGGGCGCCAGCAGGGGGTAGATACGGGCCAGGTCCTCGTGCACCAGGTCGTGCAGCTCGGCGGCGAACTCGATGCCCGTGGGCCCACCCCCGACGACGGCGAAGTGCAGCAGCTCCCTGCGGGCCGCGTCGTTCATGCGGCCCTTCCCTTCCCCGTCCTGGTCCTTGTCCACGCCGCCTTCGCCGTCTGGGGGGTCGTGGTAGGTGGTGGCGCAGCGCTCGAAGAGGGACAGCACCTTCAGCCGGATACGCCGCGCGTCCCCGACGTCCCGGAGGAAGTGCGCGTGCTCGCGCACGCCCGGGACCCCGAACGTCTGGGAGTAGGAGCCCACGGCGACGACGAGCTTGTCGTAGGGCACCGAGATCATCGGGCCTTTGCTGCGAGTAGCAGGAGGAGGATGCGGCAGGACTGTCGTTCCATCCGCCGCGGACGACGATGGAGGAGATGTGGATGCCTGGGGAGCAGGCAGAGGAGGAGGAGGAGGAGGAGGGGGCAACGTCCTCGCGGCGGTGTCGTCCCCGACGTTGGCCTCGACGTGGACGACCTTGCCCTCGAAGTCGACCTCGTCCGCCCGTCCTTGGTGGAAGCTGACCCCGAGCCCCCGGACGGGCTCTAGCACAGAGCGGAACTCGAGCGTCCCCACCGCCGTGGAGGCCAGGAGTGGGGTGAAGACGAAGTGGGAGCGCGGAGAGATCACGATCCGCTCGAACTTGGAAGGGTCCAGTTTCCTGGCCAGGGCGTAGCCTGCCCAGCCGGACCCGACGATGACGACCCTTTCTTTCTTCTTTTTTTTCGTCGCTGATCCTTTTTTGTGGGTGTCTCCCCCCCTAAGGGGGTTGACCTAGTGTCAGCCCTAGCACATTCCTCCTCCTCTATTATAACTCTCAGGTTTGGTCATGGGGATTGTAAGGGGGATCCCACAGGGGGCCGTACCTTTAGAGTCCCTCAGTATCATCGAGCTGAAAGGCTTCCCCTTTGACGCCCACCATCTCGAGCCATCGACAAGGAAAGAGGGTTTGCCACGTCTGCCAACACCATCACTTCCAATTCTGGGTATCAGGCGGAGGCCCGAAACCGTTGACTCCATGAATTATTATCAAGAGTTTTTTTTCTATTTTGAGGGAATGAGTTGCTCATGACTAGGCATGGAAGCAATTGTAGAGTCGACTCGCTTTTGACAGCAACATTTCTTCAGGTTCGAGGAGGTAAGTACCTATCCATCGTAAAAACACTCACCACGAGGTCCGACCCCCTATCGCGCATGGCGGTGAATGAAGTAGATGACTCCCCGATTCAAAGAGGGTTTCCGAAATCCCATTTAATGGATCGGACTTCGGTCAATCAGCCTCTTCACCCTGATCAAGTCAAGTGCTATGAAAAAATTCAAGATAACGGGGTTGACCCGTACGAGGAGGGTCGAATAAAGCCCTGTGATACCTTCAGCATTCCGAGTGAACGAGAATGTGCCGGGTGAGAAATCTCGCTGCGGAGTCGGACTTGACAGGTGGTGGCTGAGCCAAGCCTGTAGCCCCCCTGAGCCAGCAGTCAGCACTGGAAAGATTGCGCTGGGTTCGTCATGATTCCATGTTTCGGGGTTGAACAAACAGAGATCGGCCACTACGATAGGGGCGTGCTGAGTAGTCCTTACAGGCCTGCATGAACCAACCTGACACTCCCATCCCAACGATACGGTCCATACCCCCCACGTCAGCCATCTGTCATGGTCATCAATCCGTAATCGGAGGTCCAAGATAACGACCATCATTGGGAAGTCGGGGCAAGCCTCCCAACCTGGCAGCGGTAATTCCCGACACAATGTTCGGTCTTTGAGGAGTGACATGAATCACTCTCGGCCTTTGATAGATCTAGTGGTCACCTGCAGTGGCCAATGATTTCGGTAATGCCCTGACAAAACCGCCCCTTATTACCTATCAGCCCAGTTTCAGATAGGTACCTATGTTTGCACAACATGTACGAGGCAAGACACAGTCGGTGGATGGTCCATACCTAGTAATTAGTACGTACATACCTAGGTAGTCTTAAGCATCGAGCATGCATCCTAGATAACAGCGAATAGAGCATGCCCCAGCCATGAGACTCCTGGATAAGGATCTAGCTACGGATATATACATGCATAAAGACACAGAGGATGCATCACCACGAATACCTCCTACCACACCATCAAGGAAATCACTGCAGCATCGAATCCAAGCTCTCCCCAAGGACCGCCTCAATCTTCCCGATCCATCGGTGCGTCTCCCGCTCGACGGCCTCGTCGTCATCGTCCTGTAGCTCGCTGATGTACGGCAGCATCTCGGGCAGCATCGAGAGCCAGTCCTCGCCCAGCCGCCCCGTAAGGCCCTGCTGGCACCTCACGGCGGCGAGCCGCACCGCCGCCCGCTCCGAGCGCAGGTGCTTCAGGACCGCCGTGTTCAGCTCTCTCTGGTGCTCCTGCGAGTCCGCCGCGGCCGCCAGCTCCACGATGGTGGGAACTACATCTCCCTCGTCTGCCATCGCCGCAGCGGCGCTGTCCTCGTCGCCGCCATCTTCACCCCTGTCACCCCGAGCATGCTTCCCATCCGACGACGACGACGATGTGGGGTAAAACAGATCCAGTGCCGCCGCGTGCGAGAGCTGCGCGACAAGCAAGGGGGCGATGGCCTCGAAGTGCGCCGGCGCCTGCCAGAAGTCATCCTGGTCGTGCTCGAAGCACTTCGTCAGCGTCTTCAGCACCAGCTTCCACAGCTCCCTCTCCTCCATGTCGCCTGCTGGGTCCGCGTTCTTCAACACGTCGGCAGCGTCCTCGAGCATGTAAGAAGCATAGCCCGTCACGATCGACTTGAGGTCGTCGAAAAAGGCCAGCAAAAATGAGTACACGCTCTGGTGGCGCAGCGTCCGGCCCAGGACGTCGGACTTGGGCAGCCCCGTAGTGAGCCACTCCATCAGCTGCGTGAACACCGGCCTGAACATGGCGTCGTTGAGCTTGTATATCATCTTGAGCGCCACTTCGTTGATAAGCTGGTCGACCTCGGCTAGCCGGGCCAGCGCCGACACGTTGACCGTCTCCCTCGTCTGCACCACTCGGCGGAGGTCCAGGGCGGAGATGAAGATGGTGCACAGAGAAGTGATGTTCTTCGTGATGACGGACTTGGGGTGCTTGTCGAGTATCGTTCCCAACAACGTCAAGTATTCGCCGACGGCCTTATTTATTAGTAGTTATTAGCATATCTTCCCTCGCTGAATTGATTTCGGTGCAAAGGTGTGGTTGTGGTTATATGTATGTATGCATGTATGTAAGTAAGTAAGAGTGAGACGCTGTCTTGCTTACCGAAAAGCCCGCAGCCACCGCCAGCTCCCAGTTCTTCTCCATCGCCGCGAGCATGATCTTGGCATCGACCTGTTCGGCCAGGAACTGCAAGCAGTTTTTGCGACTCTGATTGGCTTCGTCATCCAGAGCAGCCTCAGCAGAGAGGTTGGAGCTCGCCAGAAGCTGGCCGAGGTAGGACTCCGTCATCATGTAGGGCAGGTGCTGTGCTAGAGACGAGACAAATGATAAGACGGCATTGTGCAGCTCCGTGCCGGTGCTCCCGTCCGCAAGACATCCTGACAGGTAAGAGAGAGCCTTCGGGAGGGCGACAGGGAGCACCGGTACGATCGCATCCTGAAGGACGTCCACCAGCGACGCAAGACACAGCAGGGCCATAACCCGCAAGCGCTTGTCGTCCTGGCCAAGACACCAGCCGCTGGCGATCGTAGAGGCTGCAGCAGCGACGGCCTCGATGTCCTTCTTGCCGTACTTCTCCGAGATCTTGTCGACGCACGCCACCGCCGTGTGCTTGTAGTAGATATCTTCAGAGTCTCGGATGACTGCCGTGAGCTGGGGCAGGAAGGCCAAAAGAACAGCTCTCGAGTTGGGGGCTGTATTGCTCTCCTGGTCCACCCGGACCTCAAGCGCGCGGAGCACTTTCTGTCGGAGGCTGACGCTGGGCCGGTCGAGCAGGTTCTCAGCCGCCTTGATGAACTCTCCTATGGAGAGGAGGTTCAGAAGGTTGGCCAGAGCGGCGCTACAGCGGGCGTGGAACGACTTGGTGTCCTTCACCGTCTCCGCCAGGGTCAGGATTCTCTCCAGGAGCGAAGCATACAAGTCTCGTATCCTTGACGCCTCCATATCGTCCCGCTCAGCCAGCTTGCCAACCTTGGCCCGCAGTTGTCGGCTGGACAGCAGCTTGGGCAGCAACGTCAGCTCCTTAAGCACCGATTTTTGCGGGTTCTGCTCGCCATCGCCGTGCTTGCTGAGCAAGGCAGCCGACAGTGTCGGTTTGGGCTCAAAGATGTCGCTGATCAGGTCGACTAGCATGACCAGCGAGTGTAGCTGCACGTCGACCCCGAAAGAGTCCATCATGTCCGACGAGAAGGCGAGGATGCTGTCTGCGGTTCCGTACTTGTCCACCAACATGGCAACGATGGCAAAGAGGAAGTCTTGCGGGCCTAGGTTCTCGATCAGTGAGATGAAAATCTCGTGCTTCCTATGGGACGGGATGTGCTCATAGGCGATGACGAAGCTCGACAACAACTCCGAGGCGCTGGCCACTAGGTTCCTGCGGCCCTTGCGGAACGTCTCGATAAGAGGGGGGACGACCTCTTTTATGGTCTGAGTGACCACATGTGCGGAGTAGTCGTCGCCCTGTCGAAGCACTGAGCCGCCCATGAAGGTGAAGATGGGCATGACGCTGTGGAGGACAACGTCCGGCGCAGTGTTCGCCAGGCTGGCGACCAGCAGGAGGGCGGAGTTCTGAACGGCAGGACTAGATGACTTCTGTATGCACTGCACAAGCACATCTCCGTGCCCAACTGACGTATCGATCTTGAGCGACTTGTTGTTCTTGTACGTGGGCACCATTGCCAGGAGGCTGCTTAGCACCAAGTTCTGGAGGTATCCAAGTTCGGAACCGACCAAGGACCGGAGGACCTGGAGATCCCCCAGCGTCATGAACAGACTCTGCAGCAGCTCAGGGTGCTCTGCCGGCTTGGACCCTTCGACCAGCTGGAGGACAAAGGTCACCTTGTTCAGGGCTGCCTTCAACTCGCCTGTGGCCTGCACAGCCACCCCGCGGCTGTGCTCCGAGGAGCTCGTCCGCCTGCGTTTGTTCGCTGGTGAGTCAACGGTAATCTTGGGGATATCCTGGAGCGATTCTAGGAAGGAGATGAGAATGTTTGTTGTCAGATCGACACTCCGAAGGAACTCGGAGGCCTCCTCCGCAACAAGTTCCTGTCCGCGTTGAGCGAGCGAGGGGCTGCTGGTCAAGCCCAACATCGTCTGGGCCAGAGTAAACTTTGCCTCCCCTTTCATGGATGGCCACATCTTCCTCAGCCTAGAGAAGGCGGCTTCAATCAAGCTTCCCCGGATCTGGTGCTTGGGGTTGCTGATGATACCACAGAGGCAATCGAGTCCCTGCTTATCGTTTGGAAGAACGACGTCGACGCAACTGGCATCGAACGACGCTTCTTCAAGGAGCTCGCGGGCGCAGAGCTGAGTAGCCTCCTTAGGCGGGAGACTCGCCCACCACAGGAGAAGAGGAAGAAGTAGCTGCGTCCGAGAAGCGCCCGATGGGCCCCGGATTTGGTTAAGCGACTTGAGGAGGCGGGCCTTGACGGTGAGGAGAGGCGAATAAACAACATGGCTGGAAAGGAAGGTCAGGATGGACGATCTGATGGATGAAGAGAGACGTGATTTGTGGTCCTCATCTGCCAGCGCGCCCTTCGATCCTCGTGAGGAGCTCTCCAACTGACTCTCGAGGACATGAGAGATATGCTCCTCATGAAGGATCGCCTCTTCAAGGGCAGGGAGGATGGCGACATGAAGCATCAACCCTGTGGCTTGTGGGCTGAGCCACTTTAGGTCGTCTCGTTCCTCATAGAGCCGCGACCCGGCCCAACGTGCCTTCTTGGAGGCATCCGCATCTTTCCCTGCCTGTGAGGGACCCGGATGTAAAGAGCCAAGGACGGTCAGAAGATCCGCAGCGGCTCTTCGGACCTTCTTCGCGGGGTCGTTTAGGGCAGAGATGCAGTATGGTATCATGGCCTGGAAGTCGACGTCTGCACAGTCGCCCTCCTTTAAGCGCTTCTTGGTCATCTCTAAGGTAGCTGTGCGGAGCATCGTTGGGTAGGGGCCACACCACACCCTCATGCAGAAGCTGAAGTAAAAGCTGTCATCATTGGCGCTCTGTCGGCCGAGGAAGGATGACTTGTCGAACTTGAGCAACTCCTCCGGGCTGGATGCCACAGATAACAGGACTTTGCACAGTTCCTCAAACAGCTGGTCGGAGCTCCGCGACAAGAACGAAGACACTGAACGAGGAAGCATTGCAAGACGTTTCATCGCATCTTCGAGGCCCTCCGGGGGCTCCTGGGCGGTCGTCTTGGTGTCATCCATTGGCACATCCTCGGCGGTTGCTTCAAGGAGTTTTCTCGGTCCGAATGAGGTATCGAGCTTCAACTCCAAATCCTCGATATCAAAGTCGACTTCCTCGATGACTTTCCGAACCGTCGTCCCTGCGGTCCCTGTGCTCTGCGACAGACCCACTAAAGTGGCTCCAAGCTGCTTTCGAGTCGCCCCCTGCGCATCAACGTCGTCGGTGATCTTGTGGGCCGCTACCAACAATGCCTTGAATGTTACAACGGCCTGCTTCTCTTGCAGCATCCCACTAAGCAGGATGGACTTTATGACCGGCAGGCCACGGGCGTCACCCTTCTTGAACAGGCGGTCGATGAGCGCCAGGGCAAGGCCATTTGCAAGCTTGTCCACACGGCACTCTTTGGAGACCTCGAGGAGCAGGCGCGGGAGGTCGTCTATCTTGAGCATGGCCTTCGCAACTTTACCCGAGACTTGCTTCGCAGACCGGTATTGGGCAAGTATTGACAGGCAGACGAGGCCGGGTCGAAGAGTCTCGGTGGTCCAACCCATGACCAGCTGCTCCATGAATGCAGACAGTGCTTTGTCCTCGAAGTTCCCTTTGGCGGCCACGATTCCAACTACCATGTAGGCAGCAATTTGTGCCCCGGGTGCCTTTCTCAAGACAAGAGCCTCGCCCAGTGGTGGACCGACAAGCTGCAACAGCGCGAGGTCCTTATCTAGCTGGACCCCTCTCCTCCCCGACCTCCCCATGTCTATCCTGCCGTTGACAGCCTCTGTCATGATGCCGCCCCAGAAGGATATGAGGGCTGCGTAGTGTTGCTGTGCCCTGCAACAATCTAGGGTGTACGTAGTGATAGCCATTAGGAATTCGGGGTGATGTGTCGCCTGGTAGACAATGGCAGCTCGGGGTGGCGCTGTCAGGGAACGGATGTAAGGCATAAGAAACCGGAAGTGCGTGGGCACATCTGAAGGCAGTATGGACAGGAGCGTGACGAATGCTGGAATGGTGTGATATGGGAGAAAGGTCGACAAGAGTATGGATGTGTTCTCCTCATGTATCCTATGCAGAAGCGCCCAGTGTTAGAGGACCGGGCCGGACAAGATTCGAACCCGTAATTCGCCATAAGGACCTACCTAAATCGTCGAACGAGCCACTCTACCGCCTTGATGGCCGGCATGAGCCTGAGCCGGCTTCCGGCCAGGCGCAGGAACGACTCGATCAGCTTGTCGAGCTCAGCGTTCTCCGTCGCCGTCATTTGAATCCGATCCTCATCCTGGCTCTGCTCGCTGAACAGCGTCGTCGCAAAGGGCAAGAATCGTGCGTCGAGCCGGCAGAGTTCGTCAAACCCGTCACGGCAGGCAGAGTACACTGTCTGGTAGCTCTGCGCCGCCGCGATCCGGGGCTCGAAGATGAGAGACTTGGAATGGGCGGCTTTCTGTGCTTTGATGTTTAATGAGCTACGAGATTTCGCAGCGATCTGCGCCAACTGCGAAGCTAGAGACGTCGCCATTTTCCCAAGAGCTCAAGGCTCCAATAGTGTTTCCTGTATTCAACGATCAGGTGGGAGCAGTTTGATCCATTTGGAAGCTCGTCGCGGGGTGGTAGAATTTTTGACCGCCCAAGAACTTTTTTTCCCGATAAGCCTTTCAACCAATAATGCCTACGGTTGATAAACTAATAGTGGGGTCTTCCTCTTTTTTTTGACGGCAATATGCTCACGATGATCAGGGCACTCACTCACAAATTGCCGCTCTCTTACACTCCTCATTCATATTTCGAGTTACAGAAGGCAGACCACTACAAGACATGACAGCGATGGTAGCTGTGGCGCCTAGACCTTCCAAACGGAGGAAGATCACGCCGCCCCGGTCAGACAATGACCCTTCATCTACACCTGCATCAGGCAACTCAAAGGTCCAGCAAGACTTCATCAAGAATGCCTCCAACTGGTACCTCGAGCAGGACTACGAGGCAAGGCCAAGGAAAGGGAGGAAGAGGGAGAAAGAGAGTAGTCGTCTTCCAATCAAAACATCGGACGGCCGCATACAACACGTGCCATCCCAGGAGCCAGATGCGGCCTCCGAGGTGAGCGACTCGGAATGGCTCGACGGCGGCAGCGAGGCTGGAATCTCATCTGAGGATGGTATTGAGGCTGCCCCAGCAGAGGCGGAGATTCCGGAGCGAGAGCAGATCCTGAAGGCCAAGGAAGAACTCGCCAAGATTGCCTCCGCCCTGAGCGACGAGCCTGAGGAACACCCCGGGGCGTTCAAGGCCATCGCCCAGATCGGAAAGACGAGGATACCGGCGATACAGAAGCTATGCCTCATCACTCAGGCGGCCGTCTACAAGGACGTCATCCCGGGCTACCGCATTCGACCGGCTGCCGAGGATCCACCGGGGGAGAAGCTTTCCAAGGATGTTCGGACTCTGAGGATGTACGAGCAGTCTTTGGTGTCTGGCTACCAGGCCTACTTGAAGGAGCTCGCCAGGCTCGTGAAGCTCAATGAATTTGGCCCCGGTGGTCTATCGAGTATTGCCATCACCTGCACATGTACGCTGCTGGCGGCAGTGCCTCACTTCAACTTCCGAAGCGATCTGATCCGGATATTGGTCGGAAAGCTGAGCCACAGGACGGTGGACGAGCCCTTCAACAAATGTCTTCGGGCCCTTGAGACGCTATTCAGGGAGGATGAGGAAGGCAGGCCAGCGATGGAGGCCGTTTCGCTCCTGTCAAAGATGATGAAGGCGAGGCACTACCGCGTAGATGAGTCCGTCCTCAACCTGTTCCTTCATCTCCGCCTACTCTCAGAGTATTCTGGAAAGGCATCACAGGATCACGCGGACCAGACAACTGGGACTCTGCCAAATGGCAAGAAGCCAAAGGCGAAGAAGGAATTTCGCACCAAAAGAGAAAGAAAGCTCCTTCGTGAGCAGAAAGCGGTGGAGAAGGACATGGCCCACGCGGATGCATTGGTCAGCCACGAGGAGCGAGACAGAATGCAGTCAGAGACGTTGAAGTTGGTGTTTGCCACTTACTTTCGCATCCTCAAGCTGAGGCTGCCGCACCTTATGGGGGCAGTGCTCGAGGGTCTAGCCAAGTACGCTCACCTGATCAACCAAGACTTCTTCGGCGACCTGTTGGAAGCGCTGAAGGACCTCATCCGGCACAGCATCGAAGACGAGGAAGGGGAGAAGGCGCAGGATTCTGAGGAAGCCGTGGATGGGATTGAAGAGGGCGACAATTTGGATTTGCGCAACACTAGCAGGGAAGCGCTCCTCTGCACTGTGACTGCATTCGCGTTGCTGGCCGGACAGGACGCTCACAACTCGAGGACGGAGCTCCATCTCGACCTATCATACTTCTCAACGCACCTCTTCCGCAGCCTCTTAGCCCTCTCTACAAACCCAGATCTCGAGCTCGGCGCCCGTTCGCTCCACCTTCCGGATCCCGATGACCCGTCCGCCGCCTCCAGCAAGGCCAACAAGGTCAACATCCAAACGACTACCGTCCTCCTGATCCGCTGCCTAACGGCGGTGCTCCTCCCACCCTGGAACATCCGATCCGTCCCCCCCCTGCGCCTAGCCGCTTTCTCCAAGCAGCTCATGACCGCCTCGCTCCACATGCCCGAGAAGTCTTGCCAGGCCCTACTGGCCCTTTTACACGATGTGTCCCACACGCACGGGAAGAAGGTGGCGGCGCTCTGGAGGACTGAGGAGCGGAAGGGGGACGGCAACTTCAACCCGATGAGTGACAGCGCGGAAGGGAGCAACCCGTTCGCCACTACCGTCTGGGAGGGTGAGCTGCTCAGGAGGCACTACTGCCCCAAGGTCAGGGAGGGAGTGAAGCTGTTGGAGAAGAGCCTCCCTAGCTAGGCGGGTGGAGGAGTTGAGCGAATTATGGACCTTGGCTTGTCTGGATCGTTTTTTGCGTCAACGTTGCACACTTGGATGCTTCTCTTTCAGACAGTCTCTTGGCCTAGATCCTAGCATCCGCTTACATAGCTCGGCAGCCATCGGCCGATGAGTGTAGTATCGGCCTTTCTTCCACGTCGTCGCCCTGTCTCAAAGTTAATGTGTCCCACGTTGCTTCTCTGTCTCTCCCTCCCTCGGCCGACTGCTGATCTGAACTCTAATCCCGCCTTTGTTCTACCACCGCCCGGTTTCGGGTCAGCTCCAGGCCGCCGTACCACCACCCTGGCAAGCTTCTCTTCGTCCGCAGTATCTGCAAGTACCCGGGACGCAGCCATGGCAGAGACTCGCACAACCCTCCCGATAGTGGAGGGGAATGTCCCCAACGGCCAACCTGAAGCTGACATATCGTTATGCGAGGTGTTGAGGACATGCTATTATTGGCAACTTTCTTCCGTGTCGGTTTCGTGCAGCACAGCAAGTGTAAACGGACCATATTGATATTCAAGGTGGCGACCCGTGTCACTCAAAAGATTACCCCAGCAAGCCTTCTCGAGAGATGATGAGTTGTCATGCAGTCTCGGGATCCGCGTCTTCTGGGCTTCCAAGAGACAAGAAAGGCATTCCTAGGCGCAAAGGCAACACACCTTTCCGACTCACTTGAGACTCGATAATTTACTCGATATACGGAGACAGCCGTGTCCCGATCGATGAAAGGGAGCGTGACCAGCCCGGACTTGCGTTGGACCGACTCCACGTGATTCACATCCATTCGCCTACCTATCCAGAAGTGAGGCAAGTCTGGTCTCCCTCCGTAATGGCGTACATGACGACCGTCTCCAATCAGCAATAGCAATGAGCCGTACTTCGGCGGTGCTACCTGCCAAAATTGCCTCCCTTGGTACCGTGTCGTCAACAGTCAGCTATATCGAGGGCCGGTTATGGCAATCCCCCGGAAGCAGCCGAAGCGACTGGCACTCAGCCACGAGAGCAGGCTAACGTCCCCAGGGACAGGAATACCTAACACAAATGCCTGAGCCGAGTAGATCCAGTCAAAGCGGGACGAAGGTAGCCGCAATGCGCTCTGATAACCTTTCTCCCCCTGGCAACTTACTATGTACGGCGGACGGCAGCTTAGCTTGCGGTTCGGTTCAACAGTGAACAGTCTCTATTCTTGAGCCCTACCCCATTGAGACCTGACTCGGCCGTCATGCAATAAAGCAGAGGCCGGCCAAGACGCAGGACAAGAGTTTCTTTTACTGGACGCTGAACCAAACTGCGTAAGTTGACAAGCCAGTAAGGGTTGGGCGGGCCAAAGAACCGACTTTGAAGAAGCGTGTACCCGGACGGTCTTCTATCTGCTTGCATATCAAGACTGGGAACAGGCGCACAAGCACGCACATATCTCCAAGTTTGCAGGATCAAAAAATTACATCAAAAAATTACATCAAAAAATTACATCAAAAAATTACATCAAAAAATTACATCAAAAAATTACATCAAAAAATTACATCAAAAAATTACATCAAAAAATTACATCAAAAAATTACATCAAAAAATTACATCAAAAAATTACATCAAAAAATTACATCAAAAAATTACATCAAAAAATTACATCAAAAAATTACATCAAAAAATTACATCAAAAAATTACATCAAAAAATTACATCAAAAAATTACATCAAAAAATTACATCAAAAAATTACATCAAAAAATTACATCAAAAAATTACATCAAAAAATTACATCAAAAAATTACATCAAAAAATTACATCAAAAAATTACATCAAAAAATTACATCAAAAAATTACATCAAAAAATTACATCAAAAAATTACATCAAAAAATTACATCAAAAAATTACATCAAAAAATTACATCAAAAAATTACATCAAAAAATTACATCAAAAAATTACATCAAAAAATTACATCAAAAAATTACATCAAAAAATTACATCAAAAAATTACATCAAAAAATTACATCAAAAAATTACATCAAAAAATTACATCAAAAAATTACATCAAAAAATTACATCAAAAAATTACATCAAAAAATTACATCAAAAAATTACATCAAAAAATTACATCAAAATAATAATAATCAGATTCCACGGCGCGTTACTAAAGACTCAATTTCTTTATGACAGAACCTTTCCCTGACAGAAGTCTATATGCACCCAGCCTAAGGACCGAGTGGCAGTAAGGGTTCCACAATCACTGATCGCCACCATTCCCCCTGATCCGTCTGACCTACTGCCTTGCCTGCCCAGCTAGCAAGCCTAGTAAGGCACCCAAAGGCAGCTCAGCTCAGCGGAAGAGCAACGCATGAACTGGACCCTCTCGGTCACTATTTCCCTTCCTATGGCATTCCTTCACCGACTGAGGCCAGACCCTCTGCCAACTAGCTCGCTGGAGGAGTCTCAGTGGTTGCCTTGCCCAGAAGCAGAACCCGGAGCAATGCGCCAAGGGGCGACCAGCCGGCAGATTTCCCAATCACGACAGCTGGACAAGCTTGGGGAGAGGGCGTATCCGTACAGATGGAGTACCAGTAGGCAAGCCAGGCCTCCCCCTGTTGTTGTTTCCTTGTTTACCACCAGCTGTCTTGATCCCACCACGGGAGGTGGGCTTGTTTGGAGTAGTTCTTTTTCTCTTCCATCTCTTCTTCTCCGACAAGGGACGCGCAGGACCATCTGAGCGGAGGGGGCACGGCAACTTGGCCTCTTCCCCTTGCACAGAGGAGCCTCTTCCCCGCTCCGTACCCTCTGCTACAAAAAACAACAAAATCGAAAAAATGTCCCTCAATGGGTGACAGTCTGCCAATCACTTGTCGAGGCCCACACTAGCCCGGGAGAGCCCTGGCTGTGATCTCGACCGACTAGACCCCCTGCGGTTTCAGAACGGTGATCATAGTTGGGACCTGCGTCTTGATCAGAAGAGGAAGAAAAGAAAATGTGACCCTGCCAGCCTAGCCCGTCCGTATTTTGGGGTGGGGTTTTCGCTTGTCCCTTTGCTCCTCCCGGCCGTTTCCGGCATAGACCGGTTCGGTTGTCGAAGGAACCCTTGACAACAACTCAAGGGGGAGGGGCTTCACTAGTGTAAATACGCGCCAAGGAGAGGAAGCAGGGAGCCAGGGATGTCCCTCCGGTGTTCTGGCTGTTATCATGCTTCTCCCTTGTCTGCTTGTCCCTTCGACCCGCAGTGACTATACAAGAAGGAGAGAAGGGAAGGAGGAGTACGTGCTAAGAAAATTAGAACAGAAAAGAACTCCAAATAGGATAAAACCGAAGAGGGATAGTCCCAAAGATGAATCGGACAAGAGTACAACTGCGCAAGGGATGAGGTTACGAGCTTAGGTGGACGGACGGACGGCCATGAAGAGAGGCCGGCGTCGAATAGAGCACAAAGCTGACATAATGTCACCACATTCACATCTGGCCTCAAGGGCAAACCCCGAAGCGCTTTGCCACTCCCCTGCTGTGATTCTCCCGCACGAGGGAGGAGCTCTAGTGCCCGAGCAGTGGCGGACTGTTGGTGGACCGGGCACACAAGGCAGAGCGTTTCTGGTGATATGTACGGCGTAGCGTGCACCTTCGTAAGCAGGCACCCTGCACACGGGGGGGCAATTGGGAAGGAATGCTTGGTTGCATGGTTGCTTGCTTGTGCTTGGATGGGAAGGTATTTTTGGCTGACAACTGAAAATGAAAAAGAAGCCCTGATGGAAAGCGGCCCTGAAGGCCTGAACGCACAGCAGCACAACAAAAGGAACATTGAAAAGAAAAGGTACGTACCTTTGTAAGTGACGGGGACTAGGGTAGGACAAATCGTTCTCTGTCAATGTTTCAGATGTCTGCCGACAGAATGTCGCTCGGAAAAGAGGGAAAAGTGGTCGACGGCTGCTTCCTTTCCCACTACTTATCTCGTACGTACCTAACCTTGAGTATCCACAATCATAGCACACATGGGTTTGGCATTACTGCTGATCGCTGGAGAGAAGAGTCCTTCAAAAGAGAGAGATCCAATGAAGAGACAAAGAGTTTGCATTTGGGATGGAGTGCAGGAGTTGGTTGGCGTTGCCCGCTCAGAGGCTAGGTTGCATCACATATTCACATCACACCGAATACGACAGATAGGTTGGACTGGGGCGCGCCTGTCTGTGGCTTGTGTCACACTCGCCTTGCTCGCTCAATGTGTAAGTGCGGATGTGTAGGGCCTACCACACCCACACCTTAGAGACTTTGACCAAGCCCTTGAGAACGTGAAACAACAGATTCACAACGCCGGGGAAGGGAATCGAGGGAAGTGTGTGTACGTGAGAATGAGAGAGCCTCAATCGGTGCCAAAAATCGACTTGACCACTGCCGATCGAATCTAGAAAGTGCCGACGACTTCAGCGCCAGTGAACGCTGCAGGGCACAGCAGCCGGCAAGAGGCTCCCCCAGGTCGCTTTTAGCCTCCATCAGCCATTTTAAGCCCCTTTCTCCACCGTGTGACGGGGGGTTGACCTTAATCGGACCTACTGCATAGTATACTTTTTTGCTGCCAGAGTGTAAGGCATAATTCCCTTCTTGTGTGCATTTTTCACGGTGGATGGGTTGGAACTTTGGATGGAGGGATGATAGAGAAGGTGCCCCGTGTTTCTTGGGAGTCTCTGGTGCCAAGCTGGGAGGTAAGTACTCTCGGCAAACTTTGCTCGACGTGGAAAGCTGCCCGGCTGGCTTGGCCGGGAGGGAGACACAGAGAGGGAGAATTCTGTCCCTGGGTTGGTTCGACTTCCACCCAGACCAGCGTTCAAAGAGATCATCCTCGCAATTCATCCAGCCGCTTGCGCTGGCTGTTAGCAGCTGTCTTGCTTGTAGCCTATGTGTTGTGAGGTCTGTGCCTTGGCTTGGCTTGACGGTGTGCCCCAGCTTTTGCGCACTTTAGCAGCCGACCCGCCCGTCTATGCGACTCCGGGCTTCAGATGCTATACGCTTCTCCCTTTCCTGTCGTGTACTACCTACTCAACCAACCCGTCCTGCTACCAGTTTTTCTCTCTCGCTCTTTCGTCTAGTTCCTTTCTAGCACCCTTAGCCTCGGGATACTGAAAGAAGCGAAACAAGCGCGGGTGACGAAACTGAACAAACTGGGAGCAATCTATTTCATACCTCTTCACGTCCCAGGGTTTGGCCGGAGTTGTCCCCAATTCACCAAAGTGGTGCAGGGACGCCAACGGCAGGGCATTGGGGTGCATTTCAAGACAGGGCTTTGCCATGTCGACTAAGGGTCATGGCTATTCATTCTCGGCCAGCTAAAGGTTATCGGGTGGTTACCAATTCAAGGTTGAGATTGACGAGGAGTTGGGTTCAGGCCGTTATGTACGGTTGCTTCAAATTCCTCTCGCTGGCATTTCTTGTTATTTTCCCCTTCCACACTCGGAAGAGCAAGGGATAGTGTAGCGTGCTCGGGTTCGTATCTACGATACTGCGGTATGTTTGTGGCTTGCACCGGACCCCGATCTATCCTAACGCCACATGCATTTGATAACGCCTCCGATGATGACCACCTAGTGCACCCTCTGATGGGGAGGTAGGAGTCTCGTCTGGCTATGTCGAACCAGCCCCCATTTCATTCATTTCTAGTAGTACACATATAAACAGGAGCAGTTACTGAAGTGATGGCACTAACTGAACCAACTCCGCAACACTCGAGGGGGAGGCAAGTGCCGAACATCGCTTGCATACCAGGTTGGGAATCCTCGGTTCGAGCGACGAGGGTTGCAGCAACGAGGGCCGACAGCCCTTACGGATACGGAGTACTTCACGTAGACGCCGTTGCTTCTCCAAGATGAACGCCTACGGCACTGGACATGCGGCGGACACACCCCATCCCCATTGCTCAACGACGGACCGTGTTCATGCAAGATTCAGGCACACCAATCATGTGCTAGGCAGGGCCTAGCGGGGAGGTTAGCCAAACATCGGGGCAAAATGGCAAAAGGGGGGGAAGGACTCTGATCGCGCCGCACGCTCACTTTCACACCAGGAGGACGGCCACTCATAAGAAAACGTGCCGTGGAATATTATCAATGTTTCAAGAAGCTCAAAACAATGTCCGCCCTTCCATTCTTGCCTGTTTCAAATTTTCTGCTGGCATGCCGCGTCCCGCCCGGACTGGGCCCTGCAAGCCCGAGCTAGCAAGACCGAAAGATGGGATGGGGGATGTGATGCCGGGTGGTGATCTGCTTCCCCATTCGAACATCATGAATGGACTGCCTGGTGCTCGGCGTTGGTGCCTTGGATGCTACCCGTACATACTCCGTAGTAGACTGCGTACTGGGCTATTAACCATAGCCCGTGGCGGCGAAGCCGCCTCTACGCCGTATAGGGGCGTACTCCTTTGCCTTTTGATTGCAGTAGTGGTCAGAATCCTCGTGGTCCCTACTGCGTAGGCAAGGTTGACAAGCTCGATCGGTATGCAATGTATTGTCTGGAACTCTGGATGGCCAGCCGCCTGTCAATTCTCCCTTGTTTTTCTCTTCTCCCCCCTTGCGTGCCGCCCGTCTGAGGGCGGCAAAGATGCCGGCACAAGCAGAAAGCTTCATCAGAAAATGTGCGATAATAGCAACAAAGGCGAAGGCCGGCGTTCGATCAAGAGCCATATGCTCCTGTTATCAGCCCTGGAGCAGGGAAACATCAGACGCCAAACAAAACAACTTCCTCCTCTCGTTGCCGCCGGGACTCAGAAGGGCATGGGTCGTCTACGCGTACGGAGCTACCTATTTTCACTTCACTCTCATCCTTTGTGCTTTTCTTAGCCAGCGCTCATCAGCAAGATTGCTGGTAGGCGAGGCGGCAGAGGTCAGGCCTTTAGTCAGGCCCTTCGAAAGTGGCCCGCGCCGTCCCTCTAGGGTCATTCTTGCTCCCTTTTGCTCTATGCATGCTGGTTATGTGGGTTGGTCTCGGTTCATGGCCAGGTTGCCTCACCCAACCCCGCCTCATCTGTGGAATGGCGAAGTCGATTCCCGCATCTCAGATCGTCTCCTGTCGCTCCAAGAGCCGCCGAAATGGACACCATCCTGCCGCCTCACCAGGACGTAATCTTAATGTTCGCGCGCGAGCCACATCATGGAGCGAGTCAGCTTGTGAGCAAGGTGGCCTGGTTGGACTCAAGAAGTGGTCTAGGTATTCTCTAGTGTGTGCGGATAGTAAAGAGGTGTTGCGGGAACTACACGTCTGCACTACACATATTTTGCACGGAGGAGTGGCGGGTATGCAGGCGTTTGGCGTGCACACGAGGGGCCAGCTGGCTGCGAGCCTGCGACCGACTTCTATTCTTGTCTTCAATTATGGGCCATCACGAATGCGGCCGAGAGCTTGATGGGCTTTGTCGAGGGGGTTGGAGAGCGGCTGGCAGATCATGCTTGAGGGGGCCAATCACCAGCCTGAGGTGCTCCGACCCCAGGGTGCATACCGGTCGGTTACTAATTAGGGGGGACGACTGGGGACGAGGGGCATGACGGAGGACAGGGGGGAGCTCTTCAGGCTGCTGATTGGCTTGTTGGGTCGGCGCACTAGATCTCAGAAATAAGCTTAGCCTAATTTTAACGGGGGTCGACATTTGAAACAGCACAGAGAAAGGCCATTGCTTGCATGGGATCGACACTAAGAGAACGACGTCGACGAGGGTCTTGAATCTTCAGCAGTGCAAACCTCGACGCTCCTCGTCCCTACTGCTAGTCAAGCCGTTGCCATTTCTGGCCGCGGGGCGCGGCCGAGACAGAGAATTTTCCTGGCATCACCACTGGATGGCATCAAAGCCCCGTGGCATGGCAGCATGCATCGTGTGGGGACTGAACCGATGGCTGAGATTGGAGAGCGTAACGCTCAACCTCAGCTTGTGTCTCCAAGACGACAAGCCGCACAAGACGGTGTGGCCGGGGAGGGATTCTATGAGAAGATGCGCTCTTCAGTCCGAATCCGAAATCGATCAAAGAAGATCGAGTTGAGGAGACATCGGCTCTGAAACCCAGAGTAGGAATTGTGTAAACATTGTTGGCGCGTGTGGACGGGCGTATCCGAGGGTGCAGAAACCGAGATTAGTAGGAGCTTTGCAGGGTGCCGTCGAGACCACATGTCGACTTGCGCTTGATCCCGCTGGCAGGCTGGCATCCCGCCCATAGTAGCCGGGGGATATGTCATACTGGCAGCACATCGTCTGGTGACTGCAACACTCCGTGGAGGCTCGAGTAAAGACCATTGAAGCGGTGACGGTTGACGTCGTGCGATATGATTTGTTATGGGTGGCCACCTGATGGTGTGCCTTCTGCAAAGCCTCTGTCTGTCTACAGAGTACACTACCTAGTACGTAGTAGGTGTCTCCATACAGTGCCGTAGGCTGCAGGTCGTAAGGAGTCGATTCCGAGTTGGGTCAAGTGCCTCGCCCACAGAGGATGCCAGGGTAACGGGACGATCAAGCAACGCGAGGAGGCATGGATCGTTCTCAGGCTGAGTCTAGTTCGTGGCTTCAAACAGATAGCCTGAAAATATTATCATCTCAACAGGACATGTTTAAAAGTAGCCAGTCAGAGACTTGTTCGAATTGGGCCATGGGGCTTGTCCGGCACTGGAACTTCTGGAATATGGAGGGAAAACTTCCCACCCGTGCAGTACGTGATAAAGTTCGGCCGTGGTGGAACTCCTCGCCGTCCTCGGCTTCTCCACGACTCTATCAGAGATGTCGTACGGTTTTTGATGGACACTAATGGGCGTACTTCGGCAAACGGACTGTTTACGAACTGCAGAGTGCAGGCTCGCCAACAAGCAACAAGCAAGGAGGTGCCCTTTCTTTGTTTTGTCAGTCTCCTCTAGATGAACCCATCGTCCTGCCGGGTTGCGTGCCGTGTGGGAACTTCCAAGGGGGATCCATAGCATCCCATGGGAACTGGTCAGTTCGCACCGGGCGGCCAGTCGCCGTTTTCGAGGTTTCGGACTATGCTACAGGGTGATCAAACAAGCCCACTTACTCTTTCAAGCTCCGCGCACATCCCCCACCTGCGAGATCAATCATCACCTGGTCCCTTATCCGTTACGGAGATTTTACGTACGGATACTACGGAGTATAGACTCTCGTGGACTTCGGAGAGTGCTTCTCTTTTTGGTAGGTGTGGTGATGCCTCTCTGTTTACCAGTACGGGCGAAGTACCCTCCTCCTCGGTGGAGGACATGTCAGAGATATGGCGATACCAACGCACATACCCACCTACTGCGTACACAGTAGGGACTCACCTGTAAAGTGAGCGACCAGGGGCGCCTTCGTTTGTAGAAGAAATGAACCACAAACCACGAGAAGATGGCAGCGAATGATCCGAATGCCTACCATCTAGAGATTATCAGGCAGGCGGGTGAGAGGAAAGAAAATACCGACACAGACTGGAGGAGAGACACTTCGGCAGCCGACGTTGGCCCGTTGGGTCTGCCTCTTCAATAGCTGGCGCTACCATCCCAAACCACCCCCAGCGGCCTCACGGAGAAAAGGTGACGAAGAAAGTCCACCACCGATATCGTGGAGATCCGAAACAAGTCCAGCAGCCATCCACAATGTTCCATGGGAAGAAAGAGGAGTGGTGACGACGATTTCATAGAGCCTTTACCTATCCGTACTACGCCCAGAAATTCATCAAGAGGGCTAGAGGGCAGTTGTTAATTGGTGCATTCCTCCATCAACCGCGTCCAATCCGATATCGAATGGTTTGGGAGGGTTGCTTTGCACAGCCATGATTGTTCAATCTTGCAGGGGCCTTGAAAGCCCAGCTTTTCCTCTTTCCACCGAGTGCTTGTCCAGCAGCCAGGAATTCATTCATCAGTCAGCACTTTGGAGACTGGGCGGCTGACCAGTCAAGCGAGTCAACCTTCCATGTCAGTGTGGGAATGGACTCCACGATCTCAACGCCGGAGTTGTACTGCGTGGTCTGGTCGGCAGCTCTGCGGACTAAAAACTTGGAAGGGCGAGCCGTGAACACGCAGGAAAGTGGGGGGAAAAAAAACCCCTACTGCGTAAAGGGGTCAAGCGCCAGAATCTGGGGCCAAGCTATTTTCTGAAGCACTGCGCCAGGCGTGTTTCAAATTGACAGGGCCTTTCTGGTCTTTGTAGGTCCCCTCACTTTTGTCTGGATCCATGTGCGAGTCCAGATGCGACTTGGCATCACTACTGGCTCCAGAGGACCAGCGGGAACCAGCGGACCAGAAGACGGACCTTTCTTCCTGGACGCGTTTTCTCTTGAATCTCTTTGAAAGTTATTGTACACCCTCAGTGCTGCGTACGGCGTACGTACTACTAGTAGTAAACCACAAGCCTAAATTTGGCCCATTGCTCAGGGCGGGCCCATAAAGCAGCCACGCCTTTGGACTAGCTGACTCTTCGCGAAGGGGGAGATCAGGTGATCGGGTACTGGTACTTTTCAGATTCTCACCTCGCTCCACCAGCTTCCAGAGTCAACTGCCATCCAACGGGGCATGCGGGAGGACCAGGCGGGAGAGAACATGCATGTCAAAGAGACTGTCAACGCAGGCGTGGATCCAGCTGTGTGTATCGCCGTTGACAGCATGGTCTCCAACTCCTGTTGAATTGTTGTCCATATGCAGTAGTGATGGGCTTGGACAGTTCGAGCCGTGGCTTGATTGCCTTTCAAATCCTTCCCACTGCGCTTTGAAGGCGGGCTGTCAAATCTCGAGCGTTTGAAGAAATGGTACGGATTTAGTACATTGTCAGCTCCCCAGTCCTCTTCAAAATTGAATTAAATGGGCTCGGACGTTCTTGTTGGTTGCCATCAACGCTCATTTCCCATCTGTCATCGGCTGCAGCGTTCAGGAGCTCGGAGATTATTATCTGGGGCCTTCTCACCGATTCCAGGAAAACGTCCCCAAAAAGGGTGGATATGGTCAGTATCAACATCTCGGTAGTGCGATAGCAACTTTGTGTTTTGTGCATTTCCATTCACTTCCTTCTGACATCCGGAGGGGGAAAGTGTTGAACTTGCCAGCGGCGTTCGGTGGTCAGCCTCCTGCTGTCTAGGTAGGCATTGTGTCCAGGCGAAAGGACACCATGAGCACTTGACCCATCCATCGTCTGGAAGAGCAGCGTGCTCTGGTAGATACACAGACATGCGCTTCTTTTTTTTTTTCTTTTTCCCACTCTCCGTCCACCTTCCGATGGCGACATGTTGAAAAACTTCTGTTCCTGACCCGGGGATGCTTGGCGCCGGCGCCCCTAAGCAATGCCTGTCTAGCTTACTGCTCTTGTTAGCTTTCAGCAAGGGGCTCAGGGGCAAGTTCTGCCTTCGATTCCTCTTAAAATGACACTTCCAACACACTCCTGTACGCGATCCGGGACATTGTCCTCGACTCGTTCCCTGCTAGAAGCAACTTAGCAAGTAATAGCAGAGGTGCGACCAGTGGAAGCCGAAATGGGCTCCAATGCGTATTGCTTGTACCGGTACGGGGTCCTTGTCCTCGATAACCCCAAGCTGCTCCACTCCGTATGGTAGCTCTCTTGACATTGGCCACCAAGTCTCTTCTGAGCTTTGCCCATTGTACAGGGTTCGTAGTATTCATTCTTTCCCTCCTCCTGGAGGACAAACAACACTGCGAAGTCGAATCGGCAACTATATCAGGTAATCGATTGGGATCCCGGAGACGAAAAAGCATAATCAGACACTAGAACAAGCGGGAGGAGATCCAATCAAGAACGCCTCTCTCGTTTACTGAGCCGCCGCCAGACAATTGTTCTCTTCCAATTGTCTCGTGCAACGGCCTGTGGTGATTCTGTATGGCTGTGGGACAGCAAGCCAGGTGGGGCCATCTCTATAAGTTGTCTTGTGCATCTCTCGCATAAGATCGAGTCCCAAATGTCGTGGCAGAAAGCCCAACAGAGAGCTAGTAGTAGCATTTCTCACTCACACACACACACACACACACTCTCTCTCTCTCTCTCTCTCTCTCTCTCTCTCTCTCTCTCTCTCTCTCTCTCTCTCTCTCTCTCTCTCTCTCTCTTTCTCTTCCCCCTCGCCGTTCCCACTAAGACTGAGGCATGAGAGCACGTACTTGTAGTGTACGGATAATAAAGTACATCGTAAGCTTACGAGCAGGAAGCATCCCGCCGCCGCAGCCCCATCCGAGTCTCGACGGTAACCCTGGCAGAATTGGCCAAGCCAGTAGACTCAGTTAGCGTTGATGATAAGTAGAATCCGCAAGCACTCGGCCCCTGTAGTTGGCCCACTGGATACTGGATACTGCGTAGGATAATCAAATTTGTCGATCGCATGGGAGTTGTTTTTGGTAGTCGGCGCTGGTCAGATTTGTAGCCTTTGTTCAGTACAATAAGAACACAAACACACATGCAGGTTCGAGACTTCCAGACTGTCCCTGCCATCCAGTGTCTGGCAGCGCCCACCAAGACCATCTCCTTAACTCATAACATTATTGCACACTCTACATATCCCGCAACCAGCGACTTTTGTGTTGTGCTGCTGGTCCTGCTGGTGCTGGTGCTGTAGCGCTCATCTGTGTTCCTGCGCAGTGCATTCGTTTCGTTCAAGCCGGTACGGTAATCTCTGATGATCTGATAGATGTGATGGGGAGCGACTGGTGCACTTCATGCCACCCCCTCACCCACTGCCTTCAGCTCCTTTGCTCCTTTTGGGAGCTATTGCTCTGTCCGTCGGTGTTCACAGACCGCAGACCACGGGTTCAAGCGATACACAGACCCGAACAAGCCCTTGAGAGTGGAGATGGAGCATGGAAGCGAGAGCAAGCTCGCAGGCTTGAGCAGGCTCGAGCAGACCAGGCAGGGGCATGGCGGACGCACGGAGACCCCAAGGGAAGGTAACGTCAATCCTCAACAAGGGAAAGAACAGAGTCGTGCCCCGGCCCAATTCCTGGACCTTTCGGGCTTGACCGGCCCAGTTTTTCTTCTTCTTCGGCAACCATTTCCGCTTGCCCACCTCCATTCAGATTTCTCACAGAGACTGGTGGACGGTTCGGTGGTCGCTGTTAGTGCATTCTGCCCCTAGAACATAGTAGCCGTCGTTCAAAATGCTGTTGCCGCTCGCGAGGTAGGTGGACCCACGCCCCATTCTTCCACCAGCAGCACATCCGCCAGGCCACCCCTCTTCTTTCCGTTGCCCCTTGTTGTGGCCCTGGACCATTAGAGTCTTCCCCTTCGTGTTCCCCCCCCCACAACTCTCGCTGGCCAGGTACCTGCAGGTACTGTCGCAGTTGCTCCAGAGGGTGCGGGTTGTAATACATGCACACCCAGACACCACAACCCACCCGCCGCCACGTACCAACTCCCATCGTCCACGAGGGACGGTTCCTGCTGCCCTCCATCTTTTAGCCAGCAGGCCAGCACAGGCAGCTAGCAAGTCGCCCAGCCAGTCATCTAACCCAAGGAGCAGTGCGAAAATCATTAAACCCCCAGGCCTTCCCTCCCCCATCCACCCTCGAGGACTCCTTTTTGTTCAAGATTCTTCCTTTCCCCTTCCCTCTCCCCCTTCCATCATCCTCCGCGCAACATTATCGCAGTCGCAGGAGGCTATTCACTTCCCCCCCTCTTGCTCTCTCGTCGGTGTCTTGCCTTCTTGGAGTCGCACATACCTCCAGTTCCCTTTTTCGTTGTTCACTTCGCTTCTTCCCACACTTCAGCCCCTCGACCACATCGTCGCCACATCCCAGAGGGAAATCATCGGGCAAGACCTTCCGACACGCAGCGTCGCAAAATCTGGTCCATCATCCTGTTCGCTTGATAACCATCGATAACTTGGGGAATCCGCCTGCCATTGCGATTTCTTATCGATTTTGTTTGGTCATGACATTGTCGTTTCAATAATTCGCAATTCGCATAATTCCATTCGATCCGTTGTTTATTTTTCCCAGCGGGTTTACATCGTCGCCATCCAGAGGGCCAGTTCCATCGCCACCTCGCAAAGAGGACCGCGCCCCGCCCCCCTTATTATTATTATTACCGCAAGTAGACGGTAATCAACTACTGGGGCTCCCAACAATCGCTTGAAGCAATTGGGTCGACCCTTTTGTCAAAATTCCCCCGGGCTGGACTCGACTTTCTCATTAGACCTCAATTGTATCAACAAACACGGGCAGCGCCTCTCACACAAATTAAACACCATTGATCACTTAAGCCAACTTCCGTCTCATCCCCTCGACGCCGTCGGGAACGCAGCTTCTCTTTTGTCGCATCCATTCATATTTCCACCGACTACGAGGCATCCTTCCCTGGCGACCTCGTGACGGTACTCGGGAAGCTTCCACTCGCTTCCACGACATTTTGTCCGTGGCAGCCTCATCATGTACCCGGCACCACACGCAGGCATGGCGGCAGCCCCTCAAAAACCGGAGACTTTCATGCTGAGCACCGAGGCTCAGCAGGCCCTGCCTCACGATGCTCAGGTCGCGTTGCAACAGGTTGACAACTGTAAGTCGGCATCGGAGTCGACCGCATTTTCCGCCAGATGGACATGATGCTAACTTGGGCGGCACCACAGTGAAATACTTCCTCATTTCCGCCCCAGTTGATTGGCAACCAGATCAGTACATCCGGAGGTTTCTACTACCGACGGGCGAGTACGTCTCTTGCGTGCTATGGAACAACCTCTTCCACATCTCTGGCACCGACATCGTGCGATGCCTGTCCTTCCGCTTCCAGGCGTTCGGTCGCCCTGTTAAGAATTCGAAGAAATTCGAGGAGGGCATCTTCTCTGACCTGCGAAACCTGAAGTCGGGCACGGACGCATCGCTCGAGGAGCCCAAGAGTCCGTTCTTGGACTTCCTCTACAAGAACAACTGCATTAGGACGCAGAAGAAGCAGAAGGTGTTCTACTGGTACAGCGTGCCACACGACCGTCTATTCCTGGATGCTCTCGAGAGAGACCTGAAGAGGGAGAAGATGGGTCAGGAGGCAACTACGGTGGCGGTCAGCGAGCCGGCGCTCTCATTCCAGTATGATTCGTCACAGTCGCTGTATGAGCAGCTCACCAAGGCTCAGCAGGCGAACTCTTCCTCGTTCAATGCCCAGCAGGTTTCTTTCCCTCAGTCGCAGTCCACCTCGCCTGATATGAGGGCAATGGACACGATGCCCCCACCGCAAATGATGGCCCAGACCATGCCCCCTTTAGCGGACGGGCTGGATGCCATGGTCCCGTACGGAGCGATGACAATGGCCCCAGCGATGGCGCCGCAGCCCGTGGTCAAGCGGGAGCCTGATTTCCACCGCGTTCAGTACAACCAGAATGGCGTTCCCATCACGCAAGGCCACCAGCGCCACGCCTCGATGCCCGCTTACGGCCTGGAGTACTCGCCCGCGCCTTCATTCGTCTCATCCCACTACGACGACTACGGTAACCGGGGCATCTCTTTCGAGCCGCTGACGCCTCCCCAGCAGGCATTGGGCATGTCTGCAGAACCCGCCTACATCGCCAACGAGGAGACGGGCCTGTACACGGCGATCCCTGACCACCTGAACGGTGTCAGTGGGCTCAACGGCATGATCCAGCTTCCTCCATCCAACCTCGCTGGCCCCCAGTTCACCCGCTCGTATGGCTCGAACAATGTCTATTCTGTGATCGAAGGATCACCGACATACAAGCAGAGGAGACGGCGCTCCTCCATCCCACCAGGAATGTCCGCCATCGTTGCCGCGACGGCGGCGGCGACAGCAGCACACAGGCCGTCGGATCTGCGAAGGTCTGTGTCTGCGTCTGTCGGGCCCGTGGCCGAGGGTGACGAGTCGCTGGACAACTCACCACCTGGCCTGATCTACAGCAACCCTGCCATGCCGATGGCCCCCCAGCAACAACGAGAGGTGATGGAGCAGATGTCAAGGCACGGCACGCCACTCTCGACGGTCGAGGGCAGCCCCGGCCTGCACCCTATGAACCTGCAGCACCAGGACTTCTCGGGCATGACGGCGGAGGATATGAACGGCTCCATGGACGAGCGCAGGGCGATGCAGGGTGGGCCTCCCAATGTGGTTCGCCGTGCTCGCTCGGCGACGGTCATGGAGCTCGGTCCATATCCCCAAAAATCGCACTCTTGCCCAATACCCACATGCGGTCGTCTCTTCAAGCGCCTTGAGCACCTGAAGCGGTAAGACGGCACCTATCTCTCATTTGTCAAAAGCATCAACCCGATCCCCGGCGCGACCTCCCGCGCGACCACCTAACCAAAAAAAAAAAGCTCCAAACAAGTACCCGCCGGCAGTGTATCTGACCAAACTCTTCCAGACACGTGAGAACCCATACACAAGAAAGACCCTACATCTGCCCTTATTGTAGCAAGGCATTCTCCCGATCAGACAACCTAGCACAGTATGCCCCCTAACATTTCCTTAATGTATCATTTCCTTTGTCAAACCGTTGCTCTCGATGAAATTGTTGTGTGCCTACTTTGTAACCACCGCTCGTTCTTGTCCACCAACCCCATTGACTTGGGGAGATGGCGAGGCGAGGACGAGTTGGACAAGACCAAGAGGCATACGCGAAAAACCAGACAGAAGAAAAGCCCGACCTAAAGCCAAAGCAAGAAGCAAAAGCCAGCCACCGCCTCGCCACACACGCCACTACACAGCAGCAGCACAACACTTTCACGAGCATTTTCTCATATACCTCCTTCGGCTGGATGAAGACGGACGAACTAACGCTATTTCTTTTCTCACCCCAACAGGCACAAGAGAACCCATGACCGCGCTGATGGAGGTGAGGGCGGGCTCAACTTCTCCGGAGAGGATGAGGAGGAGTACTCGGGCGAGGACCAGCTCGGCTCGCTCGAGGAGTCGTCGCCGACCTCGGAAAGCGGCTACATCACTGGCTCGCTTAACTCCATCGCCAACGGCGCCCACGCACATGCGCACGGCGGCCCCCCGCCCACGTCGAACGGCATCAGCGGCCCCTCGTCGATGTCCCACTCCCACTCCCCCGCCTTCAACAGTCTGCAGACGCTCAGCATGCCCATGACAATGAGCCAGCCACAGCCAATCAATGCTGTTGGCATGATGTGAATATAATATGATTGGCAAGGACCACCCACCATTCTTCTTGGGTGCATGTCACCGTCATGTTCTCTCCGCCTGTATACTTCTTCGTTGTTGTCCTCTTCCCTTTTGCATGTTGTTACGTTGCTCACGAGTCAAGAATTCTTGGTGGTTCCAGTTTCTTATTATTCTTTCCCTTCTGGTTGCTCCTTCATATTTTTTTTATATCTTTTTTACACCGTTCTTCCTGTTGGCGAGGATATGATTTCCCCTACACAACATGTTTTTACCGGGCGTTTTTGTGTGTTCCCTCACCCCCATTGTGAGCGGAAAAGGTGGGGGGCGAGCCTCCGAGACTCATCGTCCGAGGTCGAAGTTTTCTTGTACTTTGTTCCTTTTCTTTTGGTTCACTTCTATCCGCCGCTCTGTTCGGTGCGTGCTTGACATCATTGGGACTTCATTTCACTGGCGAAAAAAAGGAAGAACGGCATTCCACCCCTTCCCCCTGCAACTATTATAGAGAGAGTACGCGAGCCTGATTCGGAGAGCGAACAGGGACGCTAACAGAAATAACCAAACCGCAAAAAACACAGGGAAATTTGCAAAGCATGGAAGAAGAATCTAGCATTTTTTGTATATACAGGCGGGGAGGCCCCTTTTGACCCTTTTTGTGGTGTTGTCATCTTTTTTGTTTTACAACTGGAAATCCGTGTGAAAGGGGCAATGGAGAAACATGGGATCTGGCCCATTTTGTGTAGTTGATGGCAAGACGCAGCTGTGTGTTCTGTGTCTCTGCGTCTGCTATGTGTTTTACAGCCGAAGATACCAAGCTTTGAATTGTGTTCGCTCGGTTTTCGACAAGGCGAGTTAGCCCGGGGCAACGAGGTTCCCCCCGAAGCATGCAGAATAAAAATAGGTCTGAGGCCATTTTTAATATGCCGCTGTCGGTCCTTTGTGTTCTGACCCCAAAAAAATAATCCAAGATTGAAGTGTTGTTTGCACACGGTCCTTACTGTGTTGTGTTTTATCGTCGTCGGGTCCTTGGCTGGAAATACAGACATCTCCACCTACCTGCGAACTTTTAACTTTTAACTCTGTGTTTTGGGGGTTCTAGCCTCGCAAAGTCGGATTCACCTTGGACGAAGGAATGGCCCTCGGTACTTGCCACTTTAATTCCCTTTATTCCGTCCTTGTCGTAGACTGGTAATATGCATTCTGCATTCCTCCGCGCGGAAAGGAGGGGCTAAGAGCAATAATTTGAGCCTGACTGGACACAAATGCGTGCCACGGCCTCTAGGATCGCATCCTCCCTTCCTCAAAGATGGACAAGGTCCGAACGCCATGGTCTCAAGGAATGCCGACTGCCTCCCGAAGCTGACAAAAAGAAAGAAAAAGAAAAATAAGAGAAAAGGAAAGGAAAGAAGTACCGAACCGAGTGAGAAAACCGTCCCTCACCTCCTCTTCTTCTTCCTCTGCCCAGCACCCCTCAAGCCCTCAACCTCCCTAATGTCCTTCTTCGAGATCCTCAGCTCAGCACCGCGCATCCTCCCTACGCCGGGCATTCCAACGCGGCGGCCAATACCGCTCACCCCGCCGCCGCCGTGATCCCCATTCCTCTTCCTCCTGCCAGATGACGAGGACGAGGACGCGCCGGGGGCAGCAGCGGCGGTGGCGGCCCGATTCCTCCTCTCCAGCACGACGCCGCACTCCCTCGCCTCCTTCCTCCTCGCCGCCTCCCTGTCCCTCCCGGCCCGGGCAATGCCCCTGCGCTGCGCCATAGGCATCTTGCTCTGCGCGAAGATGCTCTCGCGCGACCCCAGCGCCCGGAGGCGCATGTCCGTCGTCAGGCGGCGAAGGCGGCCGGACGCGAAGCTCGCCGTTGCTGCTCCTGCTGCTGCTGCTGCCGCGTCCGAGCCGCTGCCGTTGCTACTGTTGAGGAGGGAGAAGGACGAGGCGAGCGTGGCCGGGCCGGAGGAGAGGAGGTGGGACTCGGCCAGCAGCCGCTGCAGGGCGAGGTCGTTGGCCAGCAGGTCAGCCGAGTCCTCCGGGTCGTCGGACGGGCCTTTTTTCCTCTTCTGTTGCTTGGTTAAGCTGGCGTCCACTGCCGGTCGTGGGCCGTCGGCCAGGGATGGTGGTCTGGATGACTGTTTTTGTTTTGCTCGTTCGGCAGGTTAGGAGAGCTCCTGGTTGGCTTTTTGAAGGCCCTGAAGGCCGGGAGGGGCCGTCTCTTTGGGTGACCACGTGGAAAGCCGGGATGAGAGTGGAGGGAGGTTAAGGCAGAGTAGGTTGTGTGTAGGTGCGTAGGCGGCGTGTAGTGTGCAAACACAGGGACAGCCGGGATCTGAAAGCGGGAGGAGGTCAACATACAAGGTAGGTCCTCAGCTCCTGTTTGGTCATTGAGTAGACCTCAGCCGAGGCCATCGTCGGGTTGGACGAATGGTCAACCACCTCCACTTCACCCGCTTCTAGAGTGAATGACTCTCTGTTAGTCGCTGCTGCCATTGTATCACACAGCCCGACAAGCCCCGGCTAGGCTGTTGAGCTGATTGTTGGCCTAAAAAGAAAAGTGTCCATACCATCCCAACCGTGGTCGCCAACCTCGTCGCCTTCTTCGTCGTCGTCCGCCGATGATATTCCGTCCCATTCCGAGCCGGGATTTGAGGAGTCCGTATCTGTCTCCTGGTCGTCATCGCCCCCGACCGGGCCAATGGCGGCCTGGGTGGCGTTTAAAGTCCCGCGGGCGTCGCCAGGATTTAGGGGCTTGAACTGCGACTCAAAGTGCCTGCGAAAGATTTCCTGGGCGTCTTCGGGGGCGATCGTGGTACCACTGGAGCGCGATTTTCGTTTGCCTAATATTGATGACATGGTACCTCGTCTCTAAATCCTGCGTAAATCGTCTGGCCTCTCCCCAGAATCTCAGAGGAGGGTTTGAGATGTGCAGTTGTTCTGTGATGCTGCTTCTCCTGAAGTTTTTTGCCTTTCAGCTTCGCTGAAAATTCTGGAGCATCAATGCTACCTATGTAGGGAGCTACCCCGCCAAAAACAGCCCCACATATCCCAGGAGGAGCTTCCATCTCGATAATGGATTGAGCTTGGCTCTCTCGAGGCACGTAGTAGTCTTGTAAGACTTCACCCAATCTCAGCAACAACTGCTGACGGCGATCCATTTCATCTTGTGAACAGATTGAAAGTTTCCTCTTCTGCTTGCACATTTCCCATCATCAGGCCTACCAGGCCTGCATCAAAGCCCCTTTCATATCAAAATCTCACAGGCTCAAAGGCCGGCGAGAATGACCCGGTTCCGCCCCTGCATCGACCTGCACGCCGGGCAGGTCAAGCAAATCGTGGGCGGGACGCTGGACAGCGCGACCTCGGAGCTCAAGACCAACTTCGTGTCGCCGCACCCGCCCGCCCACTTCGCCGGGCTGTACCGCGACTCGGACCTCAGGGGCGCCCACGTCATCATGCTAGGGCCCGGCAATGCAGACGCGGCCAGGGAGTCGCTGGCCGCCTGGCCCGGCGGCTTGCAGGTCGGGGGAGGCATCAGTGACAGGAATGCCAGGGAGTGGATAGACGCCGGCGCGGAAAAGGTGATATGATTCACTCAACTCCACTGGCTGTATCACCTCGAGAGTGGCAAAGATGGGCTGGTCTGACTGACACTGACCTCCGTTGGCCGGGGGGCCTGGGGGAAAAAAAAAAGGTCATCATCACATCCTTCCTCTTCCCTGACGGCCAGTTCAGCCAGCCGAGGCTGGACGCAGTCCTCGACGCGCTAGGTGGTGACAAGTCCAAGCTCGTCATAGACCTCAGCTGCAGACGAAAGGCAGGAGGGGGGAACGACGAATGTACTACATGGTTCGTCGCCATGAACAAGTGGCAGACCATGACGGATATGGAGGTGAACCAAGGCAAGTTTGCGTCGTCGTTCAGCCAGCCCCTTTCCTGCCCCTCCGTCTCACGCCCACTCTGCCCGCGTGCCATTGCTTGTCCCAACCACCCGGTCAGCGAAGAGAAAGAAACTTACCTTTGCAACGACCACCAAAACAGAATCAATAAGGAAACTCGAGCCCTACTGCTCCGAGTTTCTGATCCACGCAGCAGACAACGAGGGCCTGCAGAGGGGAATCGATGAGGACCTGGTGTCCAAGCTGGCAGAGTGGTGCACCATCCCCGTCACGTACGCAGGCGGCGGCCGTCATCTGGAGGACCTTGAGACGGTCAAGAGGCTCAGCCGAGGGAAGGTCGACCTCACCATTGGCAGCGCACTGGACTGCTTCGGCGGCAGCGGCGTGAAGCTGCAGGATTGTGTAGAGTGGAATCGCAAGCAGCAATGAATGAAAAACAATACCCACTTCACTTTTCACGATACGGGCCGATCGATTTGAATTTTTCTTTTTGATTAAGTTGCCGAATGATAAAAGAGAAGAACGTTTTTTTGATACAACAAAAAAAAGATTGATACACGTCGACACGACCAAGCCCTCCAGGGGAAAAGAAGTGGAACTGAAGACGGACAAGTCGGTCGACACAACCTTCCCCCTGCATCAACCCCAGCTCGGCCCAACTCACACAGGTTGGGAAGAACCATCCTTTCCAAGCTAGAATACCAACAAGGAAAGGGTTCCCCAAGGAAAACATTCAGTGTACTCCAACAATAAAAACAACCCCTATTAATTCGATCCATATGTCCAAGGTGGGAAGATGAGAGAAAAGACAGAAGACAGAAGAAGGCAGACGTGCCGTTGCTAGGGGAAGCAACAAAATGAAGGGGGGGATGGAACGGGGGGTGAGGGGGAGAAAAGAGGCCTGGCTGGAAACCTGGCATCAGAATCATACCAGTCATAACGACATCATAAGCAACCGTTAGCAGAAAGTCGTCGCTCTGTGCGTGTGCGTGTGTATGTGTAGGTGTGTGTTGTTTCCTCCCCCCCCTTCATTCGTAGAGCATGAGCGCGTGAGAGAAGAAAAAAACCGGAGGGACAAGAGCCGAGCCGAGCCGAGCCGACTCTGACGAGTGTCGACGTCCAGATGCAGAGTAGTGAGGCAAGCAGCTATGCATGCACGCAGTACGCCCCCACGAACACTCAGACGTACATGCTCTTGGTCCTCGAGTGCACACGCCTCCCCTCAGCCCTCCGGCGGAGCGCCTCCTCCCGCTTAAGGACAAGCTCGCACCACTTGCCCTTGGCCCGCGAGCCGCCGCCGCCAGCACCGGCGGCGGCGGAAAGGTCGTCGTCCCCGCCGACGCTGTCCCGCCCAATCACCTCGGACAGGACCTTCATCCAGCCCTCCTTGTCCTGCGCCGTGTCGGCGTAGAAGTCGATGATCTCGCCGTTGTTGAACCGGATTCGGAACCCTTCCTCGACGAACATGTAGCCCTCCTCTTCCTCTGCAAAGGCAGACCGCCTCCGCTTGCCGCCTTTGCCCGTCGTCTCCTTCTCCGTCAGCGTGCGCCGGTCGTCGATCAGCCGCTTGGCGTTGGCCAGGTTGATCGTCGCGCGCGGCTGCCGCGTCGCCTCGTGGTAGGCAGTCAGCTTTGCCCCAACGAGTTTGAAGTAGCGGCGGCGCCAGTACTATTGGTTGGGGTAGGAGTATTAGCGACACGTAAACAAAACGAACGAACGTCGGGTTGATCATCACTCCTCGGGACAGGGCGTTGAAACCCCAAATAAAAAAAGAGAGAAAATACTCACAGGACAATCACCGCCCTGCTGGCTCAACGGCCCCTCCCAGTTCCGGGCAAGCCTCTCCTCGGCGGCCCGCATCTCTCGGATGCACGAGTTCATGCTCTTGGGCATGTCGTCCTCGGTGGAGCCCTTGGGCCGGGGAACGAAGAGCAGCTGAAGCTCCAGCTTGCCGACCTTGTAGGGCGCCCGGCGCACCACCTGCGCTGGGTCCCCGCCGCGCTTGCTCTTGACGCTCGACGCGAACCCGACCTCCTCCGTTGCCCACTCGTTGAATGCGGCTACCTCGACCAGGTAGGGGCGGCCGAAGCACCGCGCCTCGTGCTCCTTGAGGCACACGTACGAGCGCGCGAAGCTCCCGTCCTCGGCGGCCAGCGGGGAGAGCAGGTCCCACGCCGTGGGCTTACGGCTCATCAGGCGAGCCTGCGCCTCGCGCTGCTCCCGCGCCAGCCGCTCCTCCTCCTCCCGCAGGCGCATCTCCATCTCCTTGCGCTTCTTGGGCGAGGCGAAGACGCGGCTGAACGTCGACGTCTTGGGCCGGCTCGCCTTGCTCGGCGACGGCGGCGCCGCGCTCTGGAGCACCGGCGGCCTCTCTAGCTTGACGTTGAGCGTCAGCTGGAACTCGAGGTCGTTGGGCACCACGAGCTCGAACTCCTGCCCGATCGGCGCGTTCCTGGCGAGCTCCAGCCACGCTGTCGTCACGCAGTGCACGCCATTGTCGAGCGTCAGGCTGAACCATGTACGCTCATCTGTAAGCCAGTCAGCAAAGCGAGCCCTCCTCGGCTGCATCAAAAGGACTGGACAAATCGAATCAAACACTTACTCCTCGGAAGCGGGAGGTCAAGATCCTTGACCCCCATGACCTTGATGAATAGCCTGCCCCTCTCGCCGCTCTCCTCCGTTGCCATCTCAGCACCGAGGTCCTCCTCAGCGAGCGGGTTGAGGCTGGGATTCGCCGCCGCGTTGCTCTCCTGTCCCGGAAGGGGCGGCACGGGTCCGTTCAGGTTCGGCCTCGCATGTTTGCGAACGCTCTTCCTCCTGACGTGGGGGTTCCAGGGCTCAACCGTCCACGACTGCGGCCGATCTTGCTTGATGGGCGAGTTCCCCGCTGAACGGGCGCCTCTGAAGTCGCCCTGCTCCTTGTCGCTCGCCGTCACTACCTTGGTGTTCTGGCGCATCAGGTAACCGCGCTGTTTCCGGGATGTGATGTTAGTATCAATGTCAATGTCGATCTTCTCTTGGTCGGCCCTCGCCGTCTTCTCGGTGCCGCTCTTGTCTTCATCTTCAGACGCTTGTCTAGTCCGAGAACAAGTGGCTTCGGTGGGGTCCGCTGCGCTGGGGCTGGGAATTTCGGGGAAAGCAACCTTTTGTGCTTCGATGACCCTGTCGAAGTCCTGGTCGAGGCTCAACCCGAGGTCAAGGTCCAGTGTCAGACTGCGCTCCTTGAAGCTGGGGTGACGCTCCAGGAAGGCCTCGCTCTCCGACATGCTCAGCTCGGCGCCCATGTCTCGCGAAATCCTGTTGCGGTGCCGCTCGGGGATCGCTGGGATTTCTGGAATTTCCCGGCTGACCTGTCGTCGCGCAACCCGCATCGCCGCAAGATCAGTAGGCGTGGCCGAGGGCCGCGTCTTGAGCTTCGACCCAGATGCCTTGATCGTGGCGACATGTTCAGGGATGTCAGGTGACTCCCGGGGAGGTTCTGGCGATTCGTGCGATTCATCATCTGAGACGGGATGATGGATCACTGAGTCGGGAGTTCTAGGCTCATCCTCAAATTCCTCATCATCGCCCCACCCAGATCCGTCGTATACGGGCTTCGACAGTTGCTGATCAGGGGTGAAGGGCCTCTGCATGTACGCCTGCGCATCCGTCATCTTAGGGATGCTCAGATCAGTGGGTTTGGGAAGCATGAACTCCTGCAGGCCACGGCTAAAGTCGATGCTCCTAGAACCATCCGGGACTTGGGGCAGGACGCCGCCAAATGCAGTGGCATCCTGGGCAGTCTCCACTTTCTTCACTACCTCAGCTTCCTCGACAGGAGTCCCCGCGCGAGGTGTCGTGGTGACCTCCTCTTCATGGGCGTCCGCCTCTTCCCTCGTGGGGGACACTTCATCAGAATACTGACTCTCCGTGTCATCTTCTAACTGGCCATCCAAGTCGCGCCTGCTCTCGCCAGCCTCCCGGATAGCCAGCACAGAGTCTTCCTTGGTGTAGAGGTCTGGCATTTCATAGGCATCGATTTCTGAGTCGGCATCGGCATCCTCATTATGTCGAATGACCACACTCGATTCGCTGCCATCAAGCATTGAATCCTCGGTGCTGGGGATGGGAACATCAGGATCGAGCGGCAGCTGACGCTCGGGACTTGATCCTAGAATTGGGGACGAGAATCGGTAGTCTGACTCGCGCTCGAGCGTCTTATTACCATTAACACGACGCAGGATCGACTCGCGAGAGATGCGCGGCGGAAGCTGGTACTCCTCCAGCCCGGAAATGTCGCCGATTGTGTCATCCTCTTCATCTTGATGACTCGTGTTGTGCACCTCACGCTCCGGGGTGGGGCTACCAACCCTTTCGCGGGCGCCGGCTCGCCGCATCCGACGTTCTCTCTGCTGCTCAGCTGCAGTCTTGCCGCCATCCGAGAGCATCATAAGCCTCAGTCGTTCCTCCAGCGGCATCCTTCCGTTGCCAATGTTCTGGATATCAGACTTGGAGGTGGACGCCGGCGGAGGCGACGGCAGGCTGCGCTGAGCTCCGAGCATGCGCTCTGCCGTCGCGGAAAGGCCGTTTGATGAGGAAGAATGCGATCGTGTCATCTGGCCCATCCCCGGGAGCGGAGGTAGAGGCCGGTGGTCGCCATTGGAGTTGGACGAGTCGGTCCGGCCGTGCTGCGGGCGTCCGTTGGATGCAGTAGTGGGCATGGTATCAGGCATGGGGCTCCCCTCGAAAGGGTCCTCCAGGCCGCCCGAGCGCTGGGCAGCTGGGCTGTCATGCCTCCAGTCCTCGGGTCCGACGACGGGAGTCTTGTCCGTGTCCTCGAGAGACGCGTCGAAGCTGTCGTCCTGACCGCTCACGTCGCCGACACCATAGTGGTCGTCATAACCATCGACGTCTTCCTCAGACTCGTAGCTTCCCTCACGGGAGTTGCTCCCTATGGACGACAAGTCGGGCGTTGCCATCTCGTACTCGTTGACCTGAGGCGGGGCGGCGTCGAACGTGACGCTTTTGGCATGCCGATGCAGATACATCCCATTGGGCAGATCACGCTCCTCCAGTGACGTGTCGGCAGGGGCGTCCTGGTCATAGCTGCTCTTAAATCTACTCGTTGAGAGGGATGACTTGATGGGAGATGCCTTGTCCTTGCTGGGCGTGCGCGGTGGGTTGACTGACGTCGTCGCGTACTCCGAGGCAGGCTTTGGGATCGAGACCTTGCTCGGGCTGTAGAGTGGGATGTTGGTCTTGCTCTCGCTGCGCTGATGACCCAACGGCCGACCCTCGCCTCCGGACCGCAGGCCGGCAATGCCAGTCCTACCGTAAGCATTGCCCTGGACCTTAGCAAGGGGCCGCTCGACTTGGGGGAGCCTGGTCGGGTCATATTCTTGTTTCTGCTCGAGGGCGAGGATGTTGCTGTTCTTTACGCGGGACGCCTTCTGGAGGCGCTCGATAGAGGAGCGGCGCGTTGGTGACGGAGACCCAGATCGACCTCCATATAAGCCATTCTCCGAATTTTGCAAGTTGCGGTTCTTCCAGAACAGTCTGGGCGAGGTAGTGCCGTCCAATGGTGACGACTGGAATGGGGACGAATCGGTGTTCAGCGCCATTTTCTGAGTCAAACACACATCAGTCGCCGCCTCTCGCCAACGAGTGCGGGTCGTGGAACCCGTGGAATCCATGGAATGCTGGGGACGGGCCTGAATTACCTTGTTGGTCTGGTTCCAGCTGGGAGAGTTTCGCCGCTTCTCCGTGGGGGCAATTTCTGTCAATGCTCGGGGGATAGGGCTAGCCATTGACCCGGCCGACGATGTGCTGCTGTTCTTTGAGATGCGCAGCGGGTGGACCTGGGTGAAGATAGTTAGCATCGAAAGGGTTGGATATCAGAATAATGGGGTTACCCACAGGCTCTTCTGAGGCCATTCTCTTCAGTTTGGTTTCGTGCAAATGGAGATGCGCGGGACTGCCAGCCACAGGCTATGGCAGTATCATTTCTCTCGCGAGGAATTATACAGAGAAAGTTGCTGTAAATAATATGCGCTGTTATAAGGAAGGCAGAAAGCAGGAGCGGGATATGTGCAAGAGATGCGAAGCTGCCCGATCCAATGGATGAACTGCGGGATTCTGCTGCGGACTGCGCAAACAGTCACGTCCTTTCTGGGCTGTCGATGCGCGCGGGTGGGAGTGAAGACACAAAGGACGGCCGATGATCTCCCCCAAAGCCAGCTATATCCAAAGTGATATTGACTGGCAGTGCGGGAAGAAAGCAGACGAGAAATCAAAAGGGGATATTTGAGAGACCAAAGCAGAGTTGGAGGGTGGGAGGACGGCTGCGGTGTTTACTGTTTAAGCTGGCCTTTCGCGCAGGGGATCTCGACGTCGGTGCACTATTTTGATTGGACTGTGCACGACGATGGTAAACAAAAGCACAAGGAAGGCATGATGGTCACCCGGTTGCTGGTGCGACCGAGGCGAACTGGCGGGCACTTGCAGCAGCCCCACCCGGCACTGAGACAGACATCCAAGCGGAGCGCTCCCAACAAGCAAAATCAAGTTATTTTGCCTACTACTACCCCACTCTGCCAGGATGGGAGACATTTTAAGCCTGTCAACATGTGCGACATGACCATATCCGTACCCAGCTAATCCGTACATGCCGTGCATCAAGGCTCCGTATCTTCGACAGATACCAGATATCACATGCAGTGGTAGGATACAGTAATGGCCCCCTTCGCCCTGTAAACACGGGCTTTTCTCGTGATAATTTCCCCAGGCAGGACCGTGATTGGTGGCATGCAAGGATATCGTAAAGAACACATCCAATATGATTTGAGGATGCGGACACAACCTTAGCTGTACCGCGCCGAGTACATCCCACAGTAGCTTACAGGCAGGAACCCTGAAGGGCACATATTCCACAAACATCTGTGTGCCAACGCCTTGTCTTCCGAACGCCACTGTTTGACATAAAAGGGGGAAAGCAGAGAGATAAGACATGGAAAGAGCTACAAGGCAATGCTGTGGTCTAGCCTTGGACCCTTACGACGCCGTTGCTCTGGCTCTCATGATGTTTCGGTCTCGGTGTGGCCACTGCCCGCGTCTCATCAACCGGCTCTGGATATTCGGTGTTGCCAATGGGCTGGCTCGCGATCCACCGCAGCAGGAGATAGGCATCCTCCGTCGGCTCGTCAGCGTTCACATTCAGGAGGCGGCTCTGACGCAGAATCAGCTTGTCGCCGCTCATGTGTGCCTGGGTGATTCTAGCCGTCTCGTTGTGATGGAAGGAGAAGACCAAGACCTGTTTACAGCCAAGGGATGTGGTTAGTGGACAGGTCCTCCATGCAAAAAGCACAGGGCTGAGAAAAGGTGGCAATCAACACTTACAGGAACTGTGTGATGGTTGTAATACTTGCTGCACCGCAGCTGGTATTTCATCAGCCTAAGGACCAGGTCGAGTTCGCTTCGCAGGACGGCATCTGAGGCATTGGCAGTGTCCCAGACCACACCGGCGATATGTGGTCGGCCGTCCCCTTCTTTCAGCTCGAAAACAGCCTCGCACACGTACTCGTGCAGCGTCGGCATCGCCTCGGGCGCGTCTTCATGTCCTTGACGACGGAGATAGCTCGTGCGCGCAGACCCAGAATCGTATGTTGGGAGGATGTCCTTGCCGGTTCCGTTGCGGAACATATGGAAGCCATGGTTCCAGGGTGTCTTGGTGATGATGCCATCCCGAAAGATGCTGTTTCCGACTCCCTGGATATGCCATTCTGTGACGGCCTTGCCGCACATCCGCCGGTATTCGCATTCGTCTGGCGCGCATTTGATGATGTCGAAACTTGCACAGGTGCTCAGGCGTGCACAGCACCTTTGAGGCCAGGTCCCAACGAGGCCATTCTCGCCTTCGTCCCACCTCCGCAACGACTTTGCCAACTCCCTGAAATCATGTCCGTCTTCGTCGCTGCGAGGATGCGGAGCGAAGAAGCGAGGGGCGAAGTCAATAGGACGGTCGTCGTCCACATTTAGGCAGTCCGATCTGCAGATGAAAAGCGACTCGAGAGTGCTATATAGTAGACTAGGGTCCAGCACCTCCTCGAGTGGTCCTTCTTCTACGCCGTATTGCATGTGACATAAGAGCGTGAAGATGTCTCGATGACGCTGTCGACGCTCGCGACGCTGCTGCTTCGACAGTCTCTTGGACAAGCTCTTGATAGATTTAGACATTTTTGCGTGGTGAGGATAGGCTTAAACAAAAGCTCACGCAGCCGCAGAGATAAATCTTGAGGAAGCACATGTAGAGATTTACGTGCTAGGTTGCCAATTGAATGAAACAGTCCGCTTGAAATGGAGAGGCTTCTCGACGCGTGCTCCCACCATTGTTGTTAACAGGGCTTCTTGTTGCTGTGGTGACGAAGCAGTGATGTGGGGCTACCACTTTTCACCTCCTCCAATCAATACGTGCGAGGCACCTCTCGACTGTGTCTTGGAGGTGATACAAACAAAAGTATCCCAGCCTCACTACCAGGTGATAATTTCTTCTCGCGGTGTTGGTGACTCCGTACGACCTGGCGAGTGCACACATAGAGCCAACGCAAACGGCGGATTAAATATTTAAATGGCTTGAGAGTAGGTACGGATATAACGGAGAAACGCAGATGGCTGGGGAATAGAAAATGCGCTGCTTGATATTTTGGAATGTCTACCTGAACTAAAAAAAACTAAAAAACACAATTGTGGCTCTCTCACAGCCCGCCAGTGTCCAATTAAACTCTCCATTCAACGAGGATGTGATGTAGCGGTAGAAGTAATAAGCCCCGAGGAAGACGGAGGCCCTCTCTTCATCCGAAGGTTCCCAACCCCTTATTCTCCTACAACTCTGCCTTTTCAAAGCCGGCGCGGAGCTGCAACATCAATGCGACCAGGGCAACGCAGCACGTAAGCATGTCATTTTGGGAATGAATGTCATACGGACCGTACGTCTTCACGCGAAGGAACCCACCCCCCTGCCCCGACGCTGGCTGAGAGGGGGCCTCCTGCGAGAGAGGCTTCTGTGCGCCGGGGTGAGAAGACGTGGCAACAGCAGCCCGCCGTGGCGGCGGCGGCGGCGGCGACCCGGAGTCCCGCCCGCCACGCCGGTGGGCGGCCTCAGCTTTGGATCGGTCGGGGATGGTTGCCCGCCACCCTCGCCCGCCGCCGCTCGGCGCTGCTTGGTCGACCCGGGGGATGAACTGCTGGTCCCTGCTCGACCGGCTGGGCGAGTCGGCCGGGTTTAAGGACGAGCTGGAGCCGGAGTTGTTGGAACTGCCGGATACAGATCGTTGGGTGTCGTGGCTCGGCTGAGACCCACGTGCTGGAGGTTGAGGCGGGGACGGCGGCTCCAGCTGGTACCTAGGTGACTCGCCTTTGACATACTTGATATACTCGTCGCCTGGGATGGGTTAGTCATCAGGAAATGCAATGCAAGATTCCGCTTCACCATAATTCAAACGTACCGTATTCGCCAACATGGATGTAAATCTGTTCGCGGTCCTGAGATATGAGCAGACGTCTGCGTACCCAGTAGTTAGCAACTGATAGAGAGACGAGGAGAGGCGAGAGGGGAGGCCAGAGAGGAGACAGGAGGGGAGGGGAGACGGGATGGGAGACAGGATGGGAGATGGGATGGGAGATGGGAGGGGAGGCAAAGCCAGAGGTAGGAGCGGAGATGGGTGGAAGGATAGGAGACAGTGCTCACCTCTTGAGCCCGTCAGCGGAAGATTTCAACAGACCAAGCTTAGACCGTGCTGGCGCTTGACAGATCCAGGCGGCTAGCTGTGTCCCTTCCTGTCGCTCAATGAAGATCCTCTTCGCACGCCGCTGATGACCTTTCACCTCGACAATCGCCAGCGTGTCCTGATTCTCGGCGCCGCCGACCAGCCAAAGGAAGCCATCTGTCTTCGCTGTGATCACCTTCTCGGGACCTTGCCCCTGCCCCTTGTAGCTCTGAATCAGCAAATTCTTCCGCTTACCCGTCCATGTGAGCGCCGGTGTCTCCCCAAGGACGCTGAGGTCCGTTTTTTGGCGAGGACTTGGGCTCTTTCGGCTGAAGGATAGAGCCTTCAGGAAGTCGATGAGAGCATGGTTGACGATCTCCTCGTCGGCCGATCGCATGTGAGGGTTCTTGTCATCCCGAGTCGGTGGCGTTTCGGGTGCCCAAAAGCCAATTTTCCTCGGCGTCTCCTCACCCAGAAGCGGGCTCAGATCGGCATTCGCCTTGTAAGCCATTGAGATGGCTTTGCTTGCCGCGGTCTTGCTCGCACGGGCAGGTCGCGGCGTCAGCTCCAGGTTATCTTGTCGGTCGTTACCAGCCGTCTTGTCAATGGCGTTCTGGTGGCTCTTGACCAGGTTGAATGTTGCCAAATAAGCCCCACTCGCAATGCCGTTCTCCTTGACGGTAGCGAGGTAAGCCTGAACATGCTGCCCATTGATGATCGCAGAAGCCTCGTCAATGAACTCCTTGGCCACGTAGTCCTCGAGAGCCTTCGCATCTAGTTTGTGATCTTTGCTCAGCCAGAGGACCTTCGTGTGAAGAAATGCCGCAAGGCTGATCGTCGATGCTGACTCAGGGGAGTCTTCCGGAAACTCATGGCGCATATGTTCGATCCGGATGTTCTCTCGAGTCCTCTGCAAGCTAATAGTCTGGCTGCTGGCGTCCAGTAGATCAATGGGATAGAGGCGCCCAACCTGCTCTTCCCACTGCGTGGCAGACGACGGATTGAGTTCTGTATTGAGTAAAGCCATGTGTTCTGGACCGGTTGACCAAGCTCAGTCGCTTCTGCGCAGCACCTTGTCTCGATGTTATGAACAGGAAAACAGGCGTCGCTTTGCATAGATGGGCAGCTGGGAGGCTTCTCCGTACTATATAGCCCCAAAGTGTACCTTCAGATGAAAATTCGTAGGCTTATTGAGGGAATCTGGCTACCTACCTAGGGCCCTAACTCACCAACCACCCCATTTTAAGTGCGGCATGGTACAGCAGTACCATTGGCGAACAGCAGCTGAGGGTCTTTGCACTGATGGGCACCTTCTGGTGAAGACTACGAGGTGGAGGCCTGTCTCAAGAATTGCCTGTCGGCCAGGTTAGGCCTTCCAGGGCAGTCTGGAGAGCCCAACCTTTAGGTCACTCTGGCCCATTGCCAATTGTTGATTTCACATCAGGACTGGTTTGTTCCAAGTTTGGCCACTGTGAATGGTCTATAGACGGCGCTTGCCTCCTCGGTGACCGTATTGCTGCATGGCCGCCTTGCCGCCTGGCCACATGGTCGTTAGGCAGCCCGACCAAGTGGGCCAGCCAACAGCCAACCTCAGAGCCATTAATTCCTAATACCCGACTTCGACTTCGAAAATCAAACTTCTGCGCCAAAGGTGGACCATCGACGTCCTACAATGACGCCGTAGAGCAGGTACGCAAAGTCGACCACCTATTGCGAAAGTATGTATATAGTAAGAACTTGCGGTGGTAAGCCGAGTGAGGTTGAGATGTTTCAACAGCGGCTAGAGCCAACGGTGTCCATTGATATCACGTGGGTGAACCGACAAAATGGCTAATTTAAAAAGTGGAACCATCCTTCTTACCTCACCAAGGACCCAGTCCCCTTGTCCGCGACCCATCCCCCTCCACCTAAAGGTCCCATGCAGCCAACGAGACTCCATTCCCCCAAGTTGGCCCCTCACCCAGACCAATATGACCTGATTGATCCTCTTCCTACTCCAGCACTCGAGAACCAACTTGCAAACTGTCGGTGCGACTGGAGGCCAGGCTAACCAGCCAGCGGCATAATGGCGCACCTCTGAAGCTGACATCCCTGAACGTGATTGCCACTGCGCTAGAGGGTGCTCAGGGGCTGCTCATCTAGTGCTCTTGGTCGCCGTGCTCATTCTGCCTCCCGCGATGCTTCAGTGACATCATCAAAAACAAGGCTCATCTCCCAAGTCAATTCCACGGTGCGTCCCTAGTCTATGGCTTCGCCTATGCTAAACGGAGAGTATCAAAGGAAATTTCAAATAGAAAGAAAGACCGTAGTGTATATAGCGTATTTTCTTTGCCTTCCCGCTCCCCCTGGAAAAAGATGCCACGCATAAAGAAAGGGTATCGACATGTCTTCCCCCATGTTTTCTCACTGCAGCTGCTTCACTCCTCCTCCTCGACGACCTGCTTGTGGGCGAGGTAGAACCTCTTGCCGCCCTTGTCGTCCCGCTCGTGCTCAATGGCGACTTTGCTGAGGTGAGTGAGGATGTTTTCAATCATTGTGTCGGATGCGGACCGCTTCGTGCGACCGAGATCATCGAGGCGCTTCCAGCCGGTCATGACATAGTATACAATGCCGATGACGATCGTGACGGCGATTGAGTCTGCATGGTGATGACCATAAGAGTCAGCCAACTAGTCCAAGAGTGGGAGGAAGGGAAGTAGAAGGAAGGAAGAGAAAAAACTCACAGATCCAAACGAGCACAATCGTAACCATGTCGGTGGCACCATTCTCGCTGAAGTTTTGGGCCGCAGAGATAGGGGTCGAGGGTTCGCCCAAGCCACCAGAGAACCAGCCAAAGACGGCGAAGAGCGATGCTAGGATGTCGACCCCGGCGATGGCGCCAACGAGTTGCCAGGATGGGAGCGTGTCGAATCCGCGTGTGACAAAGATCTATATACAGCCCGTGAAAGACGTCGTCAGCAACGCTCGAAATAGAATTCAATGACTAAACTGGGAGAGGAGAGAGAGAGAGAGAGAGAGAGAGAGAGAGAGAAAGGGTGGAGGGGTGGTGCGAGGGGGGCTTGTACGTACGAGCCAGTTCTCAGTCAAGGAGACTTGCAGGAAGAGGATCTCCTGAATGCTGCCGTAGTGCTGGATGATGCCGCCGTTCTCCAGCCACAGAGTGCCTCGGAGGATCCAGGTGCCGATGGCCAGGAGGGTGCCCAACACGATGCTGATGATCCAGATCTTGGGCAGTTGCCACTCCACAGGGCGGTGCTCATAGTGGGCGTTGTCATAGGCTACGGCTATGGTGGCTAGGTCGGCGAAGAGGGCGAGGAAGACGATCAGGTCGACACGGATGGTCTCGTTGATAGCAATCTAGAAAGCATCAAGAAGAGATGGTGGGAGTAGTCAGTAATCGGGACACCGAGGCGTATCCGAGGCGTATCTCACCAGCGGAAGGAGAGAGGCAAAGACAAAGGGGGAGGGTGAAATGGTCGGGAAAGAGATTGCGGGAAGAAGTGAATGACTGACCATAGAAGTGACAAGGTAGATCTCCAAGTGCAAGCAGAGAGCAATGCGATACTGGATGTAAGCCTTCATCCGCTGGAAGATCTGCCTCGAGATCTTGATGGCGGACACGATGGTGCTCAGGCCGGGGGCGAGGAAGACGATGTCCGCGGCGGCCTGGGCGGCCTCGGTGGCGCCCTCGACGGCGATGCCACAGTCCGACTTCTTGAGGGAGGGCGCGTCGTTGACGCCGTCGCCCGTCATGGCGGTCAGGTGGCCGCGCTGCTGCAGCATCTCGACGACCTGGTACTTGTGCTCGGGGAAGACCTCGGCGAAGCCGTCGGCGCGCTCACACAGATCATGGATGGCGCTCCCGGCCATGTCGCTATGCAGCAGCTTGTCCGAGTTGTAGACCTTAGTCCCCAGGGCCAGCATCCGGCACGTCTCCTTGGCGATGGCGATGGCGTCACCCGTCAGCATCTTCACCGATAGGCCCAGGGCCTGGGCCTCGGCGATGGTCTGCGCCGTGTCCGACCGGGGAGGGTCGAAGAGCGACAGCATCCCCAGTAGCTCCCAGGGCCCGTCCCCTTCCTGGACGGCGACGGCCAGGGAGCGGAACCCGCGGCGGGCAAAGTCGGTCGCCTTCTCCTTGAACAGTCTCTCCTGGGTCTCGGTGCAGGACGAGAGCTGCAGGATGGCCTTGGGTGCGCCCTTGGCGCATGTGTAGCGCACGCCCTTGTAGGTGCACACGGCCGTGATGCGCTTGGAGACGGGGTCGAACGGCGTGAACTTCTCCGTCTTCCAGCCCTCAGCGATCATCTCCTTGGCCTTAGGGTACCGCTTCAGCGTCAGGATGGTGATCTTGTCGATGGGGTCCAGCGCCTTGATCTTGTGGCTCGAGGCGAGCGCTGCCACCGCCATCATCCAGTTGATGTCGACGCCCTCCATCACGAATGGCTCCCTCACGGAGAGCTGGTTGGCGGTCAGGGTGCCGGTCTTGTCGGAGCAAAGGATGTCGACCCCGGCGAGCGACTCGATCGCGGTCAGCTTCTGCACGATGGCCTTCTCCTTGGCAAGGTAGGCGGCCCCAACGGCAAGGGTGGTGGTGGTGACGACAGGGAGACCGACGGGGACGCCGATTATCAGGAGGATGAGCACGTAGTGGAACAGGTTGATGGAGCTGTCGTGCGGGTGGCCGACCGAGAGGTGCCGGTAGAAGCCACCAATCCACGATGCAAGGATGAAGAAGACGACGAGGACCAGGAGGGCAGAGCCAATCGAGTTCATGATGGCCTTGAAATGGCCCTGGTCTTTGGCGCCCTGAACAAGAGAGGCCGTCTTTCCGACGAAGGAGGCCTGGGCACCGTGCGTGACAACAGCAAATGCCTTGCCGCGCTTGCAACCGGTGGTGTAGTAGATGGTGTCGGTCATGTACTTCTCGACGGCAAGCGACTCGCCCGTAATAGCAGATTGGTCGATGGCGACAATGGCGTGACCGATATGCGGGGTGCCTTCCTCGTCTTCTTCCCCGAATTTCTCGTTCCTTGGGCTGGTAACGTCCTGGGCGTTTAGCTCGGCCTGGTACTGAGCGAAGCCTTCCCGCAGGTTCTCGTAGTCGCAGATCAGACGGGCGTCGCCGGCAACAACGTGGCCTTCCTCAACGATGAGCTATGAAGAGGCTGTTAGGCTTTTCTTTGTACGTTTCTTCTTCCTTTTTCCCCGCTCCGAGGGGTCGGGCCTGCCTTTTAGCGTATGGTAGCGAGTCTGAACTTACAATATCTCCAGGCACCAGTTCCCTAGCCCGGATCTCCTGCTCAGTGCCGTTCCGGACGACGCGCGCCTTCATCGCAATGTCCCCCTTCAGAGACGCAACGACATCAGCAGCCTGCTTCTCCTGATACCAGCCAACAACGGCGTTGAGCAGCAGGATGCCGACAATGACGCCAGCATCAACCCAGTCCTTGAGGGCGAAGGCGAGAATGGCAGCAGCCTCCATCACTGTAGTCATCGTCCTTGTCAGTGGCTGGTCGTTGCTCGTTTCTGGTTGGTGGTCATTCAGCATCATATACAACATCGGTTCCAGGCTTACCATAGAGAATGGGACCCCTGAAGAACCCGATGAACTTAATCACCATGTTCTCCTTCTCCGTGACCAGCTCGTTCCAGCCGGCAAACTTCCTCCTCCTCTCAACCTCCATGGAGTCGAGCCCTGACCTAATATCAGTGTTGAGCCAGTCCGAGGGTGTCTCGAATTCCGACAAGGACCTGCCAGTGCCCTTGCTCCTCCAGAATGCCCACCATGGGTTCTTCTTTTCGGATGCCTCTTGGAGCTCCTCTTCCCTTCCATCACCCTCCGCATGAGGGTCCCGATATGTGTCGATGAAGCGGGTCAGGCTGTGTACCAGTCAGTATCATGCTCAACAAGTAGTTGTGAAAATACGCAGCTGCCACTGCTGTACAAGTACAGAAACGATATAGGTCAAGGGGCCCAGCATGTGGAACAGAAGTGGGTAAGCTTACGCCCTATATTCATCCAGGTAGGGATTGTCGTTGCCATTCCCGACGCTGAGGTCAGGCGGTGGGGTCGTCCTCTGGCTGTCCAGGAAGCTACCAGACTCCGTAGCGCCTTGCTCCGGGTCTTCGGTGCTCAGCGGCTGTGGCGGGTGGAACTGCCTGGTCTGGCCGAACATCTTGACCTTCTTGAGATGGGGAGCCATCGCGATGCTATAACCTCAAGGACTCAAGGACTCAAGGACTCGCCCAAAAAGCAGACTGACAGGGAGGGTAAGAAGGGTAGGGAATGGAGGTGACGACAGTCCAGCTGTATCATATAAGGAGGACGGAAAGGAGGAGTGAGAGAAGAAAGGGAGTGAGGGTGGCCGAAGGAGATGTCAGGGGAAACCGTATTCTCCTTGATGAAGGGGCATTCTCATACTTATACCCTGGCCCGTCACTTGACATGTACGAGGAGACATGAGTCGGCGGAAAACCAAAAGGGCGACGTGCTGGGAATCCGTCCCATCACGCTGAAAAGGTCCGATTTTCTATCATGATAATAGCCAGGGACAATTCAAAACAACAGCAGGAGGCGGGAGATTGTTCACCCCCCGGCCAAGCAAGGCAAGCACGGTGACAAAGCAACCAGCAAGCGACCAAAGATCTTGATGGGAACATGGCATTTTCTCCTTCAACCTTCCCCATCCTTACCTTCTCCATTTCCAGAACCCCGATGCTAGAGTCCTAAACACGGTGACACTGTCTGAAGCCCTAGTTCCTTTTTTTCGTACGTTTTGCAGCTAAGGATATGCCAGGGTAGTTAGAGCTGCAAGTTTCTTCAGACGGCCCAACCTACGATGCGGACTAGCCCATGTCGACCCCGGCCAGCTAAGGGTTTGGAGATGGACAAAAAGGGCATGGGCAGGAAACTGCTGAAATATGCTGTTTAAAAAAATAAGAAGGACGAGCAAGATGACAAGGAATCCCAGCAGGCCCGTTTCGAGCGATGAAGACCCTTGGGCTGGGCCAGCGGGCTGGAGAGGACCCATATTAGTGTAACACCCTCATCGACGATGAGGATCGGAAATAACAACTTCGAGACGAAAGTAAAAAATTGCGTAGAGTGTAGATCAAGGTAGTGACAGTACAAGGGACTGGGAGGGAAAAGGGTGAAAATGCCTCACGGCTGCGAGGTAGCGACATTACGAGGCCCCAACGGTTGCTCTGGGAATCCTGGAATAGAGTCGGGTCTGAAGCCAAACTCGAGGCTCACGGCCCCTTGACCCGCAGTTTCAGTCTCCCTTTCTTGAAACTGTCACGTGAGGGTCGCTGGATCACCACCCTCCTACTCCGTAGCAGCTATCCCTAAAAAGAAAAGGACACAAAACGCCCACAGCTGGTGGCCAACGCGGATGTCAATCCTTAACCTAATTCAGACCATTCCCAGACCGTCCCTCAGCTAGACGGTCGGATGATGAAAAGATAGTGTAGGGCGCTACCAGGCAACGGGTACAAGCTCGAGTCAATCTCCCGGCTACCGGGGTACATCCACGCTTATCCGCGCCCAGCATCATGACAGGCGCCTTCTGCAGGTCGCCGGCAGCACTCCCCATCCGCCATCTCCACCGAAGCTTGTTCCTCCAGGGTCGTCCAAGCGGAAGAAGCAAAAAAAAGCCAAGTATTTCAACTGCACGACAGACATGTTTCTCTGCCAAGACTCATCGCCAAGAAACCCCCATACTCTCCGTGTAGAAACACGAGACACTCGCCTCACGCCTCGAGCTCACTGACGACTGCCAGCAGCAACCATCTGCAACCGCGGCAAACCAGGAATGAAGCAGCCGGTGTGTTCTGTGTCCTGGTTTCTGAGTGGCACTCAGTCAACAGCCCGATCCGAATTGCGTCCGCCGAGGCCGTTGCCAGAGGCAGACGCCAAGTATTGGATCTGCATCTAACGTGGGTAACTCACGGGCTCAAGGCTGTAGCATTAAATAGTACGTACTCTAAGTCGACACCAGCTTCAAGCGTGATTATCGGGTCGACTTGACAAGTCTTCGGCAACTAGCCAACTGACTGGCCGCACTCATGCTTGGCAAAGTACTGTCCCCAATATCCTGTACATATCGAGCATCAATCAACGAAGCCTGCCACTTGAATGGCTCCGAGAGCTGCCCTCTTACAGGATCTAGAGTGGCTACAGAGGTGATTAGTCCGAAGGGCGGAGACGTCAGAAGAGACAGGCCCATTACTTGACTTAAAACACAGCCGACTAGAGGCAGAGAGTCAAGCTTGTCAAGCCAGGCATAGCTAGCCTGGTGGCCACAAGCTCGACGGTTCGAGTGCGGTGGCGCGGACCATCTCCTAGTCTCCTAGCGTTGTACTGTGGACCTGACAGGCTTCACCCACAGCTAGATGCGGCTCCAAGAAGCCCATCCGCACAGTAAGGTTTCTGTCCTAGGGTCTGTCAAAAGTAATTCATAAATCCAACAGGAACAACATTAGGAAGTGGGGAACAAGAACTGTCTGAATAAGAGGCCGTCATAAGACAAGAAACGTAATCACTGACTGAAGAAGCAAGACAGAAAAGAGAGGGGTGGAGGGCGGAAAGCGCGGCGTTCTGGATGATAGGATGTCTGGAATATCGCCTCTTTCTTCTCAGACCCGATGTGTCTCAACGGGCACCGATGCGTGAGAAAGGGGGAAGAAGGGGAATAGAAAGCGGACGCAATTTCGACATGCTTGTATAAATGCTGCGTATCGACAGCCGTCAATACTGAGCTAGCTCACGCGAGCGCAAGATAGAGGCGATCCAACAGTGGGGCTATCTTGGTCATCGACAGGCAAGCCTTGCTCGTGGGGGACCCCTACAACCCCCTAGTTGAGGTTGGTGAAACATCACACAGGTCGGTTGATCGCTGCGACTCTACGAGACGAATGGGACGGTAGGAACGAGTAGATCCCTTCACAGCTTGAGAAGCTGGTCCCCTGCGAATAGCAAAGGACACTTCCCGATGCCCTGACGCAGATCGCGGAGGAAATCGCGTTCTTGCTTCTTCTTTCTTCTTGGCGAGTATCAAGCTTTGCTTCGCCCAGACGACAAAACAGAGCTTGACCGATTGAAGATTCGCTGTTGGACTGTCTCCCATGGGAGGTGATAAGGGTAGTCGAAACTGTCCGTCGAACCTGTTGAGTTTTCGAGGTGCTAGCTAGTAGAAAAAAAGGAAAAAGAGAATGTACATCATCACATCTGGACATTGCTTCGTTGCTTCGCTGCTGCACGCGGCTTAAGTGGAAACGAGCACGGCACCTGCCGCGACAGGTGGGACGTTTCTGGGCCTTAAAACCCCAGACCCGCCAAGAAATTTTGCGCCGGAGCTGTAGGCCCGATAAGGGCGGTAAAGAGGGGAATATTCTGATAAGGAAATTTTCAGAGACCTCTTGGCAACATTTGCCGACCAAGAAGACTCCTGCCCAAACCCCAACCAAGGATCGTGGGTGATATCTTGTCTTCCGGAAAACGCGCAAGCTGCCTGCAGTCTCAGCGACCGTCTGGAATTGATCTCGTATGTGCGCGAAAAGGTACAGTCGCAGTCAATATGAAACGCAAACTCGACGAAAATAACGAGCCATCGCCTGTCCCTGAGCAGTCCAATGGGCAATCTGCCCCGGCCACGGCCACTACAGTTGCCGCCGCCTCATCCTTTGCCGATCTCGCCTTAGACCCGCGACTTCTCCAGGCCATAGCACAGCAGAGCTTCCTGAAGCCGACTCTGGTTCAGAGCAAAGCGATCCCATTGATCTTAGACGGCCGCGATGTGCTATCGAAGGCGAAGACAGGGTCAGGAAAGGTACGCAGTGGGACGATCTTGCTACTTGAGCGCTCTGTGCGGAGCGAGGTAGAAGGAACCGCCATAGCTGACGACTCCCACGATGACAGACGGCTGCCTACGTCCTCCCCATTCTACAGTCTATCTTGAAACGGAAACAGGTTGGTTCTCCCAGCAGGCCTTGTATGGGCTTCCCCCCTTGACCACGATGTTAACACCCAATGTGGCAGATCGGCACCGTGCTGCCACACACCGCCGCCCTCATACTCGTCCCTACTCGTGAGCTCGCTGTCCAGGTCACCAAGGAGATCGAACGGTTTAGCTCGTTCTGCACAAAGGAGGCACAGGTGGTCGGGCTGACGGACAAACTCTCCGACGCTGTCCAGAGGTCTCTCCTACTCTCCAATGCCCCCGACATCATCGTCTCGACTCCAGCAACGGCCTGGCACAACATTGAATCCTCCGCCCTGTCCCTCGACAAGCTTACGCACCTTGTGCTGGACGAGGCCGATCTTGTGCTGTCCTACGGCTATAATGAAGACCTGGAGAGGGTCTCACAGGCCCTGCCGAAGGGGGTCCAGACGGTCTTGATGAGTGCCACGCTCACGGACGAGGTGGACACCCTGAAAGGCATCTTCCTCCGGAATCCGGTCCTGCTGGATCTTGAGGAGCCCGACGCGGAGGGAGGAGGCGTCACCCAATATGTGGTCAAGTATGCTACCTTCGCAAAAGAGCCCAGGCCCACGGACGAGCATCCTTGCTGACCTTCTTTCTGCCTGTATCAGATGTGGCGAGGACGAGAAATTCCTGCTAGCATACATCATGTTCAAGCTTCGGCTGATCAAGGGGAAGGTCATCATCTTCGTCGGGGATGTCGATCGCTGCTACCGCCTGAAGTTGTTCTTTGAGCAGTTCGGCATTCGCAGCTGCATCCTCAACTCGGAGCTGCCCGTCAACTCGAGGATCTCCGTGGTCGAAGAATTCAACCGAAATGTATACGACATCATCATTGCCTCAGACGAGAACGAGATTTTAGGCGACGAAGACAAAGCGCCCGATGGGGAGGAAGGCGGTGTGGGGGAGAGCAGTAAAAGCAAGGGCGGCTCAAACGACAGCGCCGACGAAGATGGCGATGGATCCGCAACAAAGAAGAAGGGTTCCCGCCCAAAGAAAAAGAGGAAAGCGTCGAAACGAGACCGACAATATGGAGTCTCGAGGGGCATCGACTTCAAGAACGTCGCCGTCGTTGTGAACTTCGACTTCCCACTGTCCTCCAACTCGTACACCCATAGGATCGGCCGGACCGCCAGGGCGGGCCAGACAGGCATGGTGCTAAGCTTCTGCGTTCCCAAGGAGCTGTACCGGAAGCACGTGCCAACCTCGATCGAGTCGGCCGAGAACGACGACAAGATCCTGGCTAGGGTGGTCAAGAATCAGGCCAAGCTTGGGCGGGAGGTGACTCCTTATAACTTCGACAAGAATCAGGTCGAGAGCTTCCGGTACCGGATGAACGACGCCCTGCGCGCCGTCACGAAAGTAGCCATCCGGGAGGCCCGGACGCGCGAGCTGCGGCAGGAGCTGCTCAAGAGCGAGAAGCTGAAGCGGCACTTCGAGGAGAACCCTGCCGAGCTGCAGCACCTGATGCGGCACGACACTGAGCTGCGCACGGCCAGAGCGAACCCGGAGCTCCGGCACGTGCCCGACTACCTGCTCCCACCAGAGGGGAGGCAGGGGCTGACAGGCGACCAAGTCGGGTTCGTTCCGCTGCGGAAGACTGCGGATCACAAGGATAGGCGGTCCAAATTCTTCAAGAAGGGCAGTGGAAGCAAGGGCAGGGGTCTCAAGGGAGGTGGCGTTGGGCGGAAGGTAGACCCACTGCGGACTTTCAAGGCGAGGAGGAAGACGAAAACATAGCTATCTAGGTAGGGAAATGGCTTGGGCCTTGGGACTTGGGCAGTGATGCCGGATATGTTTAATTGATCATAGGATAAACCATCACCCCACCATCCGACGTTCGTTTGCTACATCTGAATACGTGGTCACTGGTCGCCAATCGCTTCAGAGTGGGGACGATGCTTTGACTTGGGATGTCCGAGTCTCTCATCCGGATACGGTATAATGCACAAGTTGTCAAGCCGTTATACTTATGCACACACGCCTGGGCTTCTCGTTCATGCCAATACTCATGACGTGTTTCACTATCTAGATGTTGATGTGAGAAGGATGACCTCCAGTTGATTAAAGCCACACGCTCTCCGGCATCGGCTGTCCCTCGTATATGGCAGAAAGTGTTCCAACAAAGCCGCGCTTGTGATGTGCTTTTGATCTCAAGTGGATGCACGTCTCACCCCTGCGTGAGAGAGAGCTGCTCTTTTCTCTCTTTCTCTCTTTTCTCTTTTCATTCCCGTCTCCTCTTTCGACTCTGACCCTCCTCTTTCGATCACTTTTCCCGAATACGGCCTCAATAAATCACATTTTTATCCTACGGACATCATGCTAGTTTCCACACCAGACCACTTGAGCAGGCTGGGCGAGTCCGCCTCCGCGACTTAGCGAGTCGCCAAATATTTATATATATTCAAAGCGTTTGCTAGTGAGACGGTGGTGAGGTTAGATTCACGCCTATTTATGCTAGTAGGTTACCTAGGTGATGTCGACCTAGCGCTACTTCCATGTCCCAGCGGTGTAGTCAGTCGTTGGAGAGAATGCAAATGCCACCGCTCGGCCCTATGATCTTCGACTTCATTCCAACTCGGGTTACTTTTATTAGAAGATGATATTGACCTTATCTGACATTCCTTGCCTCTTGTTTCCCCTTCAAAACCAGGTTCTCTCTTACCTACCGTTGTCATCGGCTGCACTTGCGGGTCCCACAGGTGACAGCCACTCCCCCCAGTAAAGGCTTACACCTAGGTAGGCACCAAGCAACTTCTCAGTCCGTTTCCTGACCATTGACGGCCAGTCAAGCCTACCGAACTTCGAGAAGCTGCTGAACGACAAGTATCGTTGCCTCTCAGTCAGAATATTGGCACCACTCAAAGCATATCCCTGCCCTCCCAAACCCAGCTCGCCTTCCATTCCTCTCTCGTCACTGCCACACAGAGATAGCAGGTGTGCATCAATTAGGTCCGTCGCTTCTCGGGTTATCTATCCGCCGATTTCAAGATCAAAGGGCTTTGGCAAAATCACCCTCAGAGCCGGAGAGCAAGCCCAGGCCGCTGGTCCCACTTGTTCGGTCTCCGTCTTCCAACGAAATATCTCTTCCATAAAGTACCGGCAGTGACGCCTCAGCATGGCCAACGGACCAATACTGTTTCCTCTGCGCCTTGACAAGCCGTATATCCACAACTCTGTACCACATCAGTCTCCTGACCGAGACGGCAAGGCGCTTTGGTCGGGGCTGTTAGACGATAGGAAGAATGGCGACATGGGGTTCTTCGACAACAATGACATAGGGTCCTTCGGCAATCATGATGGCGAGGCTGAGTGGCAAGACTCCAATAACCCCGACTCTGGACATGGGTCTCCAGAGGACAATGTGAGGTGGCTCATGGACGGGCTCAACGACTCACCACCTCCGCCGCCGTCGGACAGGTCTGTCACACCTGGCTTAGAAGAACCGAAGAGTGAAAGCAGTGACGAGGATGTTATGACATGCCTCAAGAGAAAGCGTACTAAGGAAGGGAAGAGAAAAGAAGTAGCAGGAACAGGAGAAGGAACAGGAGAAGGAGAAGGAGAAGGAGAGGCAGAAGGAGATGGGATTTAGTATTTTCCGTCTCCAAAACCCAGCCATAGTGACCACGCGCATGATGACCGCGTGGCATGTCAGGGGGGCATTGAAACGAGCATGCGGCATCGCAGCCCACTACCGGCTTTCGACCCATCATCACCAACCTGCCCAGCAAGCGCGGGCCAGTATCACAGAACTTTTGGTGAGCCTGGACTATTCAAGAGACACCTGCAACGGTATCTCAAACCACGACGCCGAGCTGGCAACAATCTTGATGGTCCTACAGATGCACGAGATGTCAACAGAAAAGGGATAGGGGTTGGGGAGTCGACAGAGGCATCAGATGCAGAGCCACAACCCCCAGCCAAGAGACTCAATACCGGTCTGGACAGGGGAGGGGGCCTCGAGGCTCATCAACACAGCAGGCCACCGGCAGCCCCTGCCCAGGCCGCGGCCTCAACAAACCTGCCAGTCAGACAACTCCAGTCTGGACAAGGAAGCCATGGCCAACTCAAGAACGGCTGTCTCTACACGGAAACTGCCAAAAAAACGGTTACGATCCTCGATTCTTCTGACGAGGATGCATCGAGGCCCGCCGTCAAAGAAGCTCGAAAGACCCCTTCGCAGCAAATCCCGCAGCCTGTTCAGAAGTCACTCTCGAATTCCGTTTTACAGCCTGACCCGAAGCCTGCCTACCAGCCAACTCCGCGGCAGCAAATCTCTGGGACACCCGCGGTTCGACCAGCACCTCAACAAACACCTCAGTCAGTTCAGCAGCAGAGGGTAGCGCAACAGCGAGTCCAGCCACAAGCCGAGAAGCCACTCTCGCAGACATCCGTTCGACAGGGGCCACCTCCTCAGCGGGCTGTGGTTACGCGACCAAGCTCACCCCCAAAGCAGTCAACCACAGCTCCTGGACCGAGATCTACTCAGCCGCGGTCGTCAGTCATCCGACCGAGGGCGCCTATCCAGGTGGCCCCCCCAGCTTCAAAGCTGAGACTAGCAACACCAACAGAAACAGGAATAGCAGCAACACCAACAACAACAACAACAACAACAGCAGCAGCAGCAATCCCAGGACTCCGACCGCTCGTGAATACGGAGTGCGGCCCAGTTCCATCCCCACAGGTTCCATCTGCACCCTCGACGAGGCCGACACACCACGGCGACGATGAAACACAAATGCAAACGCAGGCCAAAGTGCCACCAAGACCTAAGGGGGCCCCGATGACGATTGAGGAGTCCATAGCGTTGATGGGACAGATCAGGGCCCGCCGCTACCAGCCGCCTCGCGTTGCCACATTCGACCCCACGATGCCTCCCCCGTCGGTCGTTAGGGAGAGTCAGATCAGGGCCGCGAGGACCCAGGCCCAGAAACAGCGGAAGCAAATGAAGTCATACCAATCAAAGAACAGGCGGAAGCTGAGAGACTTGGAGAAGGCGGTAAAGAACGAAGACCCGTACTTGGACCCGGACGAAGTCGACAGGCGCGTGCAGCGGCGCTTCACCACGTGGCTCGACGAGGCCTCGAAGAAGCGGATCAAGGGGGTCGAGTGGGACAGCGGCTTCATCCACCCCCGGCGCGCTCAGGGGCGGCGGGACGAGCTCGAGGACGAGGGGGGTGCGGGACCGGCGGTGCCCGCTCTCGCCGCCACCACCGCCGCCGCCGCCATTCCAAGGCATCCCTCCCTCCTTGAGATTGACCCACTTCAGATGGTCGAGGCGTTCGCCGTCTACCGCACGGAGCCCTTCCTCGGGGACTTCTCGCGCGCGAACTCCATCCGGCTCAAGCACTTCTACTCCATGACGGAGGCCAACAATCACGCCAGGGACATCTTCTGCAGTGGGGACTTTGCCATGAGGGACGAGAAGGGGAGGCTGGACAGCCTGCTCGAGGTCGCGGGTAGCCACATGGCCTATGACGAGGACCGTCGGGGCATGTTCTATGGCGAGACGCGGTTCAGGGATGGACGCAAGGCCTGCATCTTTGTCGAGGAAGAGCGGAGGGAGTACGGCAGGTTCGACCCCAGGATGAGGCGAGGGAAGAGGCTCACCGAGGAGTTCCTGGAGGCGTACAAGCCCAGGTTTGACGTCTTTGTCTCCATTGCCGTGCCAGTGCCAGTGGCATCCCAGAGGTCGGCAGTCAGCAACGGTCCCATCGTATTTGAGGATGTACAGGGCACTCCAGAGTTGTCCGGTAGGTTGGCCACACCAGCTGGGGGCTGCTTCGAGGGAGGACTGCCCACGCCACAATTCTCCGACCAGGCCGGTTCTTCTTCGAAAGGTTCCATAGGAGCACCTTCATCGGCGTCCCAGCCATCTTCGGAACAGATCCAAGTCTCGGTTTCCGACGGGGAACCGGTGGTTCTCAGCCCGTCGGAACCGGTCAACTCGGAGCCCTTCAACCCGTTCTCGCCGCCTCGAATATCCCCGCTCCCACCTTTCAGCCTTCCCTCCAGGGCCCGTGAGCGGCAACGGAGGGGCTCACAAAGCACGACCTGCTCGACGCCCTCACCCTCACCTCCTCCAGCCAGGAGATCTCCCTCGGTGGCGTACTCGCTGGTGGAGGTGGATAACGGCGATGACGACGACGACGAAGACGAAGACGCAGATCACACTGGAAACGGTAACTGTTGCAGCAGCAGCGGCGGCGGCAGTAGCAAAGCTACTAATAATACTACGTGTTCTTGCAACACCGTCACAGTTCTCGAGCACGAGCTCGTTGGGTCCTACACAAACCTGCGCGACGCGAACGAGCAGGCCTTCTACACGATACTGGAGATTCTCAAGCCCAAGACGGCCCGGATGCAAGACGTCTTGTTTTACAAGCACAAGGCCGAGCCGCACTACGTGGCCATGAGGGCCGGTATCAACATGGACACGCACAGAGAACTGGAACTCAAGTTCGTGAGCCCGCCCCAGGAGAGGTTGAACTACAAGTTCAGCCAGGCCACCGTCAGGGTCAAGGAGACGGAGCTGAAGGGCCCGTGGCCGCTGGGGAAGGGGCTTGTCGATGTTGAGCTGGACTTTGGGGAGGATAGAGATGGGGGTTGAAGTTGAGCAGTAGACGGTGAAGAAGGGGCCAACTCAGGGGAGGAAGGTTTCATCCTCCCTTCTTTTTTGCAAGTTTAGAGCGATCCGTTTGGACAAATTTGGGAACTCATACATCTATCTTGAGAAGCTGGGCTGCTATTTCTCCATCAGTTGCGCCTATGTCTTAGAGTGGGGAGGGCGCTTACCTTGGTATGTTGCCATGACTGCAAAGCTGAGGTAAATACCTACTAGAGGACTCGCCATTTTTGTACTATAGACAATCGGAACCTGGATGGATGGGAAAGGTGGGACGCGGGGACAAAGCAACATAGAACCCTTGGGATTTTTCTTTTTCACCCCAAAGTTCTCCATTCTCCGGGATGATACCTACCATGCCATATATTGATACATACCTACATACATACCTACCTACCTACTCATGGGGGCGAAATGTGCACGCTTAAGGCTCACTCGTAGATTATGGGTGTGGATCTTTATGAGTTATGGAGTACTGTTAACGAAAACCCAAGTTAGGAAACGATCAAGAGGCCAGGGTCATGCAGCAGGCCGACAAGGGTTCACTGGGGTCGATACACCAGCATCGGATTGCCGGCAAACTAGGAAAAGATCAAAACAAGACTCCATGCTTCAAAATGGTTGGATGATGTATGTAAGAGGCGAGGGGGGAAAAACCCACCGGCCATATCAGCTAGTAGATACCTACCCAAGATACCCGGGGGTCTATAGTTGAGCAAAGAGTTTGCGAAGAGCACAAACTTAAACAAGAGGAAAAAAGTGGCGGCTCATAGAATAATAATATCCCCATTAACCGTCCATCAAAACGAATACGCCGACCTTCGTGATCCGTATCATGACAAAGCCCGAAGGCCAGAAAGAAAAGCAATGCAGGCAAAGGATGTTTTTAAGTTACACACACAAACACAGACGTACACAAACTCGCACGCCTTCCCAACCATCAAGGTAAAAGAACAATAAAAATAATAAAAACCCAGAAAAAAACATTTTCACCTCTTCCCAGCCTGCTGCCCCTCGACAAACGACAGCGCCGACTCGGTGGGCACGCAGTCGATCGAGCTGGTCTTGTTGGTGAAGGTGACCCCGTAGCACTTGTCTGCCACGTGCACGATCTCGGGCCTGAAGGTTGTGCAGATGAACTGCGTCCCGGCCTCGCGCGAGATAGACTCGAGCAGATCCGCCACGGCCGTCCGGTACTGCGCGTCCAGGTTGGCGTCCACCTCGTCGAACACCACCATCGGGCTCGACTCAGTCTGCTGGATCGCGAAGATGAGGCAGAGCGCGCACAGGCCTGTTCGAAAAAATAATTCTGTGTCAGCGCAATCTGGTCTGGCTAGGAGATGGGGGTTGGGGGGAGGGGGAGAGGGAGAAAACCAGGGTGAATTTCTATTGTGGGCGACGGCAAAAAAGGGGGGAAAGGGGAAGGGGGAAAGGAGAAAGAAGAAAAAAGACGACGACTCACTCTTCTGCCCACCACTCAGCTGCTGGATCTTCTGCTGCTCATCAAACTCCTTCGAGTTGAACGACACGCTGATCCCGACACCGGTGTAGTTCTCGACGCTGTGACTCCTATTCTCCTCGTCCGACTCCTCATCCTGGTCCCGCTGCTGCTGCTGCCTCCCCTTGTCAGCCCTGCGCTGTATGACCAGCCTCCCGTGGCCCGCGGGCACGAGCCGCTGGAAGATGTTAGCGAACTCCTTGGAGACCTGCTTGAACGTCCGCTCGATCGCCTCGTCCTTCTTCTGGTCCAGGTGGTTGACCAGGTCCTCGATCGACTTCTGAGACGAGTCGAGCTCCTTGCGCCGCTTCACTAGCTGCTCCTGCTGCGTCGTGAAGCTGTCGTACTGCTCGAACGCCTTCTTGTTGACGTGCTTGTACTTCTTGAGCGCCTCGTTGACGGCCTTGAGCTTCGTTGCGATCTATTTTTGGTAAACGGTTTGCAGGCGCGTCAGTGACATGCTGTGTCTGAGGACAAAGGTTGGGTTCGAACGTAAGATGCGAACAAGGAACTAAACAAGCGGTGCAGCAGAGGGAAGGAAGG
>PYSP01000155.1:0-21882 GCA_003049395.1 Pseudohalonectria lignicola
CCCCTTTGCTGCTGAACCCCCCACGTCCCACTCGATCTGGTGACTGGTCTGACTGGGCGATATTGCTATCCATCGATGTGCTATCTATCAATCAGGGGCCATACATGAACATCCGCAAGAGGTACTCGGAGTTTGACGACCTGAGGCAGAAACTTGTCATGACCTTCCCCAACTTTGAGGCCGCCGTTCCCCCTCTTCCCCCCAAGAGCGTCATTGCCAAGTTCAGACCCAAGTTCCTCGAGAAGCGGAGGTCGGGACTACAGTATTTCTTGAAGTAAGTAGTAACTTGACAAAAGGTGGACCAACCGTGTCCAGGTGGACCTTTGAGAGATGAAATGGTCTCGTCACTAACCCGCGTCTTGCATTTGCTTGAACTCTCTTCAGCTGTATCTTGCTGAACCCGGAGTTCTCCGGTTCGCCCGTGCTCAAGGATTTCCTCTTCTCATGATTCCCAGTCAAACCCAAGTGGGAAACAGCGACAGAAGAGAGACACAGACAGAGAGAGACAGAGAGCAACAGAGACATTAATGAAAGTAACGTAATGATAATCAGATCTTCTCTAGACATATTTCTTGACATATGTTGAGTCTTATCAAGATGGGCCATTGCCGCTAGACAACACAACGACCTACGCTATATCTTCTGTCTCCTGGGGGGGCAGCCTGATATAGCATTTGAGGTATCTGCAATACCTACCTATCTTAGCTACCAAACATGCATTTATAATAAAATAACACGCAGGGGCAATGGCTTCCATGCCTTGTTCTGACGGCTGGTCTGTCTCTCTACGAGGTCAAGGCAAGAAGAGAAAGAGATACACCTAGAAAGACGTGATATACAAGGCTAAGATATCGATTTGCATCTGAGAAACGACGCGCAAGAGTGGAGAATAAAGGAAGCTCCATCATATTCATTCTAATTCCTGTTTCTCTTTCTCTCTATGGCTCATCCCTTCTCCGCCACCTCAAGCATCATAGTCCGTCGACCGCGCAACATCGTCCCACTCCTCCAGCAGCTTCAGCGTGTCGCGAATCTTCTTCTTGATCCCCTCGACGCAGTCCGACCCGAGCACCAGCCGGATGGGGATCTCCCTCCCCTCGGCGATGCCGGACTTGGTGAAGACGTCGACGATGACCTTGGCGCCCTTGACCACGTCGCCGGGCTGGCGGTTGTTGTAGGCGTCCAGGCCGGCCCGCATCTGCGCCACGGCCGTGCCGTCGTACACGGCAAGCGGCTTGGCCACCCTGGCGCGGTGCTCCCTGCCGTCCGTGTCGGGGGTGTTGAGGAACCCGGTCCGGAAGTAGCCCGGCTCGATCACGCACGCCTTGATCCCGAACTCGGCCACCTCGGTCGCGATCCCCTCCGTCAGCCCCGTGACAGCGAACTTGGTCGAGCAGTAGTGCGCCGCCGCCGGGCCCGAGCCCCAGCTGCCCACGCTCCCGAAGTGGGCCAGGACGGGCTCAGGTGACGAGGAGGAGGAAGTGGCGGCGGCGGCCCGGCGCAGGTGCGGGAGGCTCGCCTTGGTGATGTTGACGGCGCCCAGGACGTTGGTCCGGAATATGGCGGCCGACTCCTCACCCGAGGCCTCCTCGACGGCACCCTCGAGGAGGTAGCCAGCACAGTCTTTTTTCGTGGGGTTTCCCCCTTCTAAGTCAGCAACTGCCTCTAGGTTATGTAACCTCAAGGTTCAGCCCGGGTGTGTTTGGGGGTAGTAGTATATGTGTGTATGTGTCTGTGTCACAAAAACTCACTGATGACATAAGTGATCCCCCCGTAGAAAGCGGCCGCCTCTTCAAGCTTGGAGGCCAGCTCGGCGTCGGACGCGGTCACATCCACATCCATAACCGCGGCGCCGGCCGCCTTAAGGTCGCCCAGGGACTTCGCGGAGCGCGCCGAAGCCACGACGTGGTGGCCACGCTTCAGGGCCTCATTGGCGATGGCGGCCCCAAAGCCGCTGCTTGCGCCAGTGATGAACCAGACAGGGGGTTGGGAGGCCATCTTTAGAATCTGAGTTGTCCTTCTTTTGAGGGAAAATGGAGGTTTGGGGATTTGTATCTTGGAAGTAGACTTGGGAATGGAGGCAAGGCAGTTGTAATCGTGATGCGTGACAAGGATGCTAATGATATTAATGACAACGATGAGAAAGAAGTCATATCCGTAAACGAGAGTTCATGATCACCTCTGTTAGAGTGTTCGTCCCTTTTATACACGAGCTACACGAGCTACACGAGCGGTCCAGGGGGGCAGCCCAAAGCGGCCATCATGATAGCGTCGGCCGTCGACTGAGCTCATTCACCTCTGCTTAGGGGCAGGGGGTGTCTTTGTCGCCGACAGTCCACTACTCTCTCTATCGGTGTTAATTGGCCATTCTCTCACTTTCTCTTTTGTAATATGAGCGAGGAAAGAGAGAACAAGGCTGCGTGCAGCGTGCGGTTCGTTATCGCCGCGGCGTTTACCTCGGCAAACGCCGATCGGCGAAAGGCACCATTCTGCTACATCTTGGCTGACAGCTTCATCGGCCGAGGCTTGACTTTGGCCGACATGCTGCGGAAGTAAGGCGCCACGTTCTTATTCCATGCTTCTATCTATTTATTTTCCTTTTTATTTGACTATTACTTATTTTTTGTACTAAGTACTAGATTTAGGTCAGGAATGTCGGTTGTTACTTGCTACCTTAAGTGTCCTAGGTACGTACCTAGACTCCGTACGGAGGTAGTTTGGTATCCCATCTTCCAATTCGAGGACCTGCAAGGCTGGCAGGCGAACCACGGGCTCGTTGAAGAAGCACGGTCTCGCTCCCTTTTTTTTCCCCGCTACCTGCCTCTCCCCCCTTCACACTCGCTCTTCTGATAGATTCAGCGGACAATGTCGACGTCCAGCTAGTGTGATCCCTTGCCGTCTACTATTTACAAAAGCAATAAATTCCACATTGAACTCTCCAAAAGCTCCTCGACGCCAATCCCGCAATGCAGATGCAGCACCACCACCAGCCGTTCTCTTGTGTTGTGTCTGGGTATGTGTGGACAAGATCGGCTGGTAAAAATGATCACAGGCAGCAACCAAGATTTAGTCACCCCCGATGCAACAATGACCAAAGTGACACCCTCCGACCGGGCCTTTGTGCAAAGAAAGAGAAGAAGAAAGGGGGAGGGACAACATTTGACAGGAGAAAAAAATGCAGACCTGACAGCAACAAAAGAGAGAGGACGAAAGGGGAAGAAAAAGCTAGCAATGGGGTGAGATTCAGACCCGAAAGAGCGTGCGAAATCAGGGGCCTCGGAAGAATCTAAGCCTCTAGTAACACGCCGTGCGCCACAAAAAACACTTAACGTTGGCGGTCGGCCTTGCTATGGCTTTTGCGGTGGTGTGTTTCCTGCATAGACTTTTTTTTTACTGCGTCTTCTTGCCATTCGCAGTAGAGCCGTTTGTCCGAGGCACCGCCGCGTATCCCACCTTCTCTTTCTGTTGGATCAGCTTCTGCTTGTTTTCTAGCTGCTTCGCGTGGGGGATCGTGAGGGCGTTGATGCCCAGGAAGCTGCTGATGGACGTGACGACAAGGTACGCCCAGCGCGAGTACACAACGGCGGCGAATGCGAAGTAGGCCCAGAGGTAGTACAGCTCGACCTCGGCTGACACGGCTCTCAGCCCAAGACCCAAACGCGGCAGGTTACCCAGAACAGCGCCGCCGACAAGCGGCCACAGCATGACGGTCCAGTACGGGAAGGGCTGTCTCGTCAGGTGGGCGAGGATCATCTTGGTCGTCATGCGGCCGAAGACGAAGGCCATGGTGCAGCAGAAGAGCACGATGTGGTTGTCCCTCCGCAGGCTTGAGTAGGGGGAATAGACCCAGGCGCCGATGGAGAGGGTGTAGACGATCATGGGCGTCCACTCAAGGAAGACGGGTGCGACGGGCTGGCCCCTGCTGCGACGGGCCACGGCGACGTGGTAGATGCAGAAGGGTATGTGAGTCAGCAGCAGCGACGAGACGATCAGCGTGATCCATATATCGCGGAATGAATAGTCGCCGACAAGGTGCGCATAGCCGAGCAGCTGCTTCTCGCCCAGGATGTCCACCAACCGCTCGGTCCAGATGCCCGGCCCGTAGTAGCCCGACACCAGCATCATGGAGCAGGCGATCAGGATGCCCTCCGTCGGCCCGTTGATGACGCCCAGGTACAGAGTGTGCGAGTGGTACGTCTCCCAGGTGGAAAAAAACATGGGCAAGCAGGGGCAGAGCGCGGTGAAGACGCCCGACTTAGACACGCCCAGCCCCATCGCCGCCGTCTCCAGCAGGCTGGCCAGCGTGCAGTTGAGTGAGTCGATGCCGTGGTCAAAGAGCTCGCCCAGTCCGCTTGAAGTCCCCGTCCGCCGAGCCTGCTTCCCGTCTAGGTTGTCGAGCGTCTGGTACATGAACAGCCCGAAGGCGAAGCTGTAGTAAAGCCATGATGGTCCCTGTGTGTGTGCGCGCGTGTGTATAGTGCGGTTCGAAGCCTGAGCGTCAGCCATATTCGCGAAGGAGACAGTGTAGACAGAGACGATGAAGATGACACTGCAGACGAGGTAGACGAGATAGACAAGATAGCTAGTGGTAGCCAAGACATACCGGTCCTTCCAGGTCCGGCATAAATATAACCAGTAGAGCAATGTTGATTAGGATGAAGAAGAACCCGATCAGGGTGACCATGTTGGGCGCGAGCCATAGAGGCAGAAGTTTGACCGAAGCGTTCCACTGGTTGAATATTTCGGATATCCCAGAGTTAGCACAATGACTGCCCCAGTGTGGGGTCCGCAGGCTCGACCAACGTTCATGACTGGCTTGCTAGGTAAAGGAGGGTGCCGTACGTATGGTTGTAGGATGTACTTGGAGATGGGAGACTTGTCGACGGCTGAGTACTTGTAGGATTTCAAGTGAATGAGGGCGTCGTCCGAGACGCATTCGGCCGCAGCCGCCTCTGCACAAAAGCCAAGGGCCAGTTAGCGATGACGTTGTAGATATTCGGCGCTCGAGGACGCTCGAGGACGCCCGAGGGCGTCCAGCAGGCCTGGGAGGGCCAGGGGGGTCGGGAGGTCGGAAGGAAGGGACCTTACTGCTATTGTTGGGGGCCATTCCAGAAGTGCACGTCGGTACTGACGGTTAGGCGTAAAGATGGCAACGAACGGGAGGAAGCGAGGAAAGGAGAAAGGGGGCGCGGATTGATGGTGGGAAGGTAGAGGACTAGAGGAGGGGGGAGGAGGGAACTCTTATAGACAGCTATAAAATCATGTTCCCTGGAGGCGGCGGCAACAGGGAATTTGGGCTGTCGGTGAGTTTATATCTAAGGTTGTCCTTTTGGAAGGCAACTTGTATCGTCGCGAGACACACATGAAGTTTCCGAACCAAAGCGAAACGCAGAAAAAAGAGAAAAAACAAAAAGTAGCCCCTGTGGTTCCACATGCGGAGAGAGCGCAAATCGGATCGGGAAGTTGGGTCGATTGGGTGTGGTGTGCCACGATGGATGTTACCGCTCGATTGCTCAACTGGGTAACGCGGAGGTAGGTACAGGTAGCGGTCAACTTTGTTGAGGTGCGGCCCGGCTACGCCATGCCATTCCATTCAGATGAAGGGACCAGCCAGTGCAGGGTAGTTTGGAGGGGCTATGGACTCTGGAGCTGCCACTGTTCTTGGCCTGAACCCCTCACTCATGCCGACCTAGATTCGGCACCTTAGGGAAATGGAGTACCTGCATACATTGCTGGGATTTGCGAATGCGCAGCGACTCTGCAGACGGGAGATGGGAGATAAGCCTGGATTTATTGCATGCTTTTATGCTACCTGTAGGTGTGCGCCGTAAATTCAGTGGTGAAAGGCGGAGGCGGGGGATGGGTGACTGGAATTGACAGTCTGCCCTCTCGCTTTACATAATGCATCGTTGAGCTCTTCCGTGTCATGTTGACGCAAGCACCCATGGCAGGGGTTCCGCTGACACGTGAAAGCCGACCTTGGAATACAAGCCAAATGCATTCAAGCCAAGTGTACCAAAAGTGACGTTGCCAACCAATCTAACTAATCTTGCAGTTCTCACATTACCAGTATAGATCTGTCACCTGAGACAATGATAGAATATTGTTGAGGCACTAAAACAGACCTTAGAAAGCTTTCTTCATTCTCCATTGCCAATTGGGAGCTTGACCTTAGGTAGTCCACGGAATGACATGTTCTCCTAGCAAGAGCAGGTGCTTGTGGCTCTTTGAACGACAGAGACATGTGCGCAGTGCGTGTCGGGTGTGTGCTGGTCAGTCATCAAGGCGGCGTGGTCAAAGAAAATGCAGGGGTCCAATTATTAGCCTCACCACAGCCGTGTAACGTTTTGCCAGCACATCGGTCACACACTGCAAAGCTCGTGACTGTGGAAGAGATCGTTTTCCTCAGAAGGTTGTCACTAGGGTTTAAGACGCTCCCGCGAAAATATTATGCACACGCTTTGCTGTCAGATGCAAGAACCTTAGAAGAATAAGGGGAAACCCCCAAAAATAACCTTAGCAGTATTCATCGGTGGTTCAGCTAGTCATCGAAACATTCAAGAATTTGAGAGATCCCCAAGTGGAACGCCACGCAAACACCTTGTACACAGCCAGTATTAGCCCCTCCGTTGAGGGTAGGTTCTTACCTGGGTAGTGTGTAAGTACCTCGGGTAGTCGACAGGGAGAGCGCCGGAAAAAAACTCCGAACAAAAAGATAGACCCTTGGCTTTCTGGATCCTATTCAGACTTTCGCCCTTGAGATGCTTTGAACCTCGAACAAAGATGGGGGAATCCAAGAATTATGACCTGAGAGACAATATGCTAACCCGGAACCCCCCCACCCCCCCCCAAGTATCGAGGAGGTAGGTAAATATTAACCACTATCGAAGGACCTGCTGGGGGGTTGTCAAAGCGCCTCCAGATGATGTAGGATAAGAAGGGACATGTGCCAGAGTGAAGGGACCCGAAATTACCCCACCGTCGTCGAACACGCTATAGTAGGAGGAGAGGCCCGATGAGGATGCCGGTGATGACCGTCGCCAAGGTGAGCGAGGTTTGAATGGAGGTCGAGTGGGTGGCAAGGCTCTGGCCATTTCCCGAAGAAGACCCGCTGGAGCCGGCAAAACCTGTCGCCAGCTGAGGGCCGGAGCTCGAGGTCCCCGTCCCCGTCCCCGTCCCCGTGGCTTGGGTGCCCGCAGTAGTCGTTGAGGTGGTGTTGACCTGTTTGGGGCTCAGCGCGCCACACGGGTTGTCTTGAAAGCAGGAGCTGGAGCAGGCGTTGTTGGCGAGGCCACATGCCGCCACGCAGTTGGTTTGAAACTGCTGGCATGTGAAGAAGGGCAGAGTCAGGGAATACTCGCTGACGTTGGGCTGGAGGCCGTTGCCGCAGACGCAGCCATAGGTAAGCGTGGCCGGATCACAGCTGTTGGTGATGGGCTTCCCAGACTGGGGGGCAGCATCCAGGCAGATCAGAGGGCATGTGGAAAGCTCGGATTGACACCAATTCCTTCGAGTGGCCAGCGGGACGGTGTTTGGATCGATCCAGTAGTCCGCCTGGATTCCGACAGCCAGCGTGACCGCCAGAAGAGTCGACTTAACGGACACCATTATAAGAGGCTCTAGGATTTAGGTTGGGCTTGAGTCGTGTGACCGGACGTGGCGTCAATACCCAGTGGGACTCTGAGGCTCCAAGGGACGATGTTTGAGATGTCTGCTAAGCGGCTGATTCGGTCAGTATCTGGCGCAATGAGAGCTCCAAAGGCGCCGAGGTCCGACACATTCGGCAGGCCGTTGCCATTAAGCTTCGGCTTGGAGCCAAGGGTGGCCGCATGACCCAAGGAAAGGGGCTAACTCACGAAGAAGCTGGCTCCGAATCGTGATGCCCCGACCGTGATATCCAAAGCAGCGAGAGAGGGAAAGGATATATCACAAAGACGCGAGGGAATCTTAGGGAATCATAGGGAGGGAGCTCAGTATCGTTTGACGACTATTTATTAAGTATTGAAGATTCGTTTATGCTGCTGATACTCTCCGTCGGCGAAAAACAAACAAAAATACTAGACAGGGCCGAACGAACGAAGCGTGGGGAGGTGGCGGAATCAAAATAAGTAATTAAAAACGATTAATAACAATCGCGAAGAAGTGGCCCAAGATAGCGAGGGACGAGGACGACTTCTTTCTGCCCAGCGAATGTATTGGGCGAAGTTCACGACTGCAACGAGGGACTTGAAGGTTCACTGACGTCTCACGAGAGCTGAAACGAAGAAAAAATACTGAAGGGGGAAGACGACATGCTTGGGAATAAAAGGAGACGGACATTACCCTCCAGAGACAAGGGATGGTACGGAGTTACTACTATGGCCCACGGCCCATGGAGCACGGCCGTGATGCGCTTGCCAGCCCCCATCTCGAATCTGGAGAGAATATCACAAAAAGCAGAGAAGCAATTACCACCACTTGTCGTCTGGTTGGGTGCCAACACCTTTTCGTGACCCTAGCATCTCTTAGTCCCGGCTGGGAGCAGGGATTAGCGACCCGCTTGGGGTGGAAGTCGCCAATAGCGTTGCCCAATCGCCAGGTTGGGTTACAGGGGACTCGCTGTCGTGACGAGCGGCACTCTGCGATTTTTCAACACGGACACCCAAGGGTCTCGAGCAAATACCCACATGCAAGCAACTATCTACGGGAGGTGCCTAGGTATCTTCATTTGTATTGGGGAAATCTCATCTCATCTGATCTTGATTCTCCCGTCTCCCTTATTGTCCCGTTGAAGTCGGTCGTCCTTTCTCGTTGAAAGTGGCCCTAGGGGAACTGATCAGAGTTTGGTGGTCTCAAAACTGTTGGCGGTGGACGCCGTTCTGTTGTTACCCTCCACCCACGGGCTTGACAGGGCTCCCTTGGAGATAGGAGAGTCGATGGCTGGCCGGACCCTCTGAACGAGTGTTTGGTGCGGAGAGCTTATCCGTACACTACTGAGCACCTATCTCCAGAGCACGTAGTCTTAAGAAATTTAGCAACGTACGGAGTACTTCCTTGTTGATTTAGCACCGTCCTAACCTTCTTTGTTGGCTTCCCTCTATCGTCGTTCTCGGTCCGTGTTGTTGCTGCACGTCGATTCAAGCTTGTGCCGATTACGATGTTTCATGCAGCTTGTACGTGCGACGGAGGGGATGTTTTCGCCTCCGATCCAAGGAATGTCGGCAGGACGCCTCGTATTCCTCGATCAACTCTCACAATCTCAAGGCCTTTATCGAAGGGGTGCTCGCGCCGGCAATGTGCAGGAGTGGAGATGTGGAAGTCTGCTGCTTAGCCTGTCTGGAGTCGTATCATGCGGTTGATTTGTGGCTCTATCAATGAGTTGAGAAGGTGCTTATGATAGTGCACGATTGATGCGTAGCATCAAACATGCATCTACCGGCTTCAGTTATACGTACCTTCTTAGTGTAGGCAACTAAGGCAGGACAGAGCTGAGAGAATGCACTAAACAAGTAAGAAAGCTAGAGCCCCGATCAAAGTGTCGACAATCACCCGAATCCGCTTCCTTTGAGAAGGTCGGGTCTTCAACAGTGACGGCTGCTGCGTTGGTATTCACAGGGCACGGGTCAAGCCATGCCATGGCGGAGGTGCGATCCAGAGAAAAAGATGGTGTGCCAAGACTACGGCTCAATTCCGACTCTTTGGCACATGCAAAGCGATCGACGCGCTCCAGCTTTTGACACCCAGACAATGACACATTTCCATTTTGCAGTACCCAGTGCCAATGGCCTCCCCATTTTGTGCAAAGAAATGTCTATTGACCGCTCGCTGGTGATACTAGGCAATATGACACTGCAGGGACTTTACAGGCCACCACGCTACCATTTTGCGCCATGAGAGTCGCTCTTTTCACGCACTGGCGTCTCTCCGCGTTCAAGGAGCTTCCCTTCCTGGGGTCCGCTCTCTCCGCCCTCCTCCTTGTCACCTTCCCCGTGGGAACTGTTTTAGCCCACATCGAGCTCTCAGACGACAGCCTCAAGGACATACCCGCACCAGGTTCCGACTTTGACATTCACAATGGCGCTTTGCTTGCTCCAATCCTGATACCGAGAGTCCCCGGTACTGCAGGCTCGCAGATAGTCCAAGACCACTTCATCGACTTCTTCTCGAAGCAGCTTCCCAACTGGTCTGTGGACAGCCATAACTCCACCTCCAAGACCCCGGCGACTGGCGACCAAGATGTCCCCTTCCGAAACCTCATCTTTCGACGTGACCCTCCCTGGGCAAGCATTGGAGATGTTGGCAGACTGACCCTGGTTGCGCACTATGACAGCCTGTACAAACCAGAGGGGTTCATTGGGGCCACAGACAGCGCTGCCCCCTGCGCCATTCTGATGCATGTTGCGAGAAGCATTGACGACGCCTTGACCAAGAAGTGGTCAGCAATGGAGGCCAACGGCGAGACCGGTGATGGCCTGGAAGAGGGGAAAGGCATCCAGATTATTTTCCTAGACGGTGAAGAGGCCTGGGTGTCCTGGACCGCCACGGACTCCATCTACGGTGCGAGGGCTCTTGCCGCTTCATGGGACGCTGAAGTGCACCCCGCTTCGTCCATACACAAGAGCCCACTCAGCTCGATCAGCCTCTTCGTGCTTCTCGACCTCCTTGGCGCCCCGAGCCCGCATGTTCCCTCCTACTTCAGGAAGACCCACTGGGCGTATCAACACATGGCAAAGGCTGAGGAACGGATGCGGAAGCTAGGTCTATTGCAGACTAAACCAAAGAGGAACTTCCTCCCCGAACCCAGCAAGAAGCCGCACCTTTTCGCCGCGGGTTATGTGCTCGACGATCACGTTCCTTTCCTGCAGCGGGGCGTCGACATTCTGCACATCATACCAACGCCCTTCCCTGGCGTGTGGCATACAATGGATGACGACGGCGAGCATCTCGATGGGCCAACACTTCAGGACTGGGCCAAGATTGTTACGGCTTTTGCTGCAGAGTGGATGGATTTGGAAGGGTTCTTGCTAAGAATTCCTCATGATGTAACCAGTGATAGGAGTCAAAAGGAGGAGTTGTGAATGTGATATGGTCTGTAACTGGATGGCAGCCTCTTATGTAGACACCCCACCAGCCACCAGGGTGCATTCTAAGAGCGGAAGGGAGTAAACGCATTACTTCTTCTCTTCCTTATGTACAGCTAAAACTGAACTGATTCAGTATGGTATATTTGCTATATTCCCATGTCTTTCCCCTCGGCTTCCTGCACTGAGGACGATAGCACGACTGTATGACAGAGAGTGGCACGTGATCCTCCGTCCTTCGCCTTGAGGCTGAAGCACACCAAGCTGCAGCCAAGACCCAGCTTATTGTGGGTCCAAGTGCCGCCACGTAATAGCTTCCATGTCGCTGCACTGGATGGAGCTCGAGCCGAATTGGAATGTGTTCGTTTCCACGCTAACTTTGGCAAAGAAAGAGCTTCAAAATTGAACATTCCTCTTCTGGATTCTTTATAACGAAGCGCATCACCGCACGAGTTTTCATAATGCGGGTTTCCGGATCATTATTCTCTTCACTCCTGCTTTTCGCAGCTGGCGCTGCTGAGGCGGCTTCCTCGTGGGCCTTCGACGACGCTACCCTCAGTGTTACTTCGAGGAAGGGCGGGGATGGCCTGAAAGAGAAGTGCGATTGTCCCCAGTCCCGGAAGGCTGCAACTGCTTCAGCTTTACCGATCTGCCTAGAGATAGCCAATTGACTTGCCACTGACTTCTTTTTATGCACTTATTTTCAGACTGAGCCCGAAGGCTCCTCTTTCAAAGGCTGTGACCCTGGGTAGCACAGACTCCCTCAAGATCATTCTGACGGCCAAGGAAGGCGGCACCGCGAAGCGGCCGCACCAGGCCTTCCTGTTGCTCCAGGATGCGGAGACTGGCCTCGAGGCCCCCTTCCCTCTGACCGTCAAAGATAGCGGCAAGGGCGTCGTCTCAGTTGTACGTTAGGTTCTTCCCGGGAAGAAACCCTTTCGCACTGGCGCCAGCCTGGAATGCTGCCGTCTCCTAACCTGGGTTCGTTTCGAGCTTTCTAGGCCTACAAGGACATTCCTGTCCAGCTCCTTGCCTCATCCAAGCCCATTCACGCGACAATCGTGCTGGCCTCCTTCGGCTCCTCGCAAGGTGTCCTCGCCCCCCTTTTTGACCTCCAGTTCAAGCAAGAACCCAACACGCCGGTTCCCTCGGCGGAGGTGCCCCTTCGCTACACCAAGCAGCCCGAGATCCGCCACACCTTCCGCGCCGACCCCCGCTCCCCCCCGAAGATTATTTCGCTCTTCTTCTCCGTCATCGTGGCGGCTACGGTCCCGGCGCTTTTCATCGGGGTAAGTAGCGCCACATAAATGAAACGAGGACAAAGATCTTGGAGGGATTCGCAATATGAATAGGATGCAAAGCATATTGCCCCCCCTCTCTCTTGCTATGGGAGGGCAAGAAATAAGAACTAACATATGTACCCACAGTGGTCGATTCTCGGCGGGAACCTGAACCACCTGCAGAAGGCCATGGGCGCTGCGCCCCTCTCTCACCTGACTTTCTTCGGCTCTATTCTAACTATGGAGGGAATCTTCTTCATGTACTACAGCGGCTGGAACCTGTTCCGCGTCCTCCCCCTCATCGCGGTCGTCGGCTTCACGACGTTCCTGAGTGGGACGAAGGCGCTGGGCGAGGTGCAGAGCAGGCGGCTCGCCGGGGAGAGGTAAGGGAGGGACAAGGAGAAGCTTCCCTTTTCGTCGTCGGGTCGAGGTCCTTGTGGTGGCCAGTGGTTGCGGGGTGGTTTCGGGATGCCTCAAGTCGTCAAGACGGGGCCTAAGGTTTATTATTGCAGGAGGGTCTGTTTAAGAACCTCCTTTCATGATGTAGAATAGGGGGCACGAGGCAAATATGCAGACGGCGGGGGAAAAAAGGAAAATGGAAAGCTTGCCCATGGCTTCTGAGCCCCGCGCGTTGAGGCTGTCAGCTTCGTACGTATGGTAAAAAGTCCACTTCTTGCTCATGCCACGATGATGCTTAAAAGCTCCTCTCAACTCAATACCTTCACCCGTGTATATAACTGTTCTAATGAAACACGTTATGGCTGGTAGTTGGGCGAGCTGGTCTGGACTCCATCCTGCTGAAGTTTTAGCTCCCTGTCGCATACGCTAAATAGGACCCCTGTCACTGTCCAGACTCAGCCGCATGATGCTCACTTGGGTGTGTTCTTATTGCACTGCATAGCACATAATTTGATATGAAGTGACTTTTACGAAATCAGCTGCGTATGGCAGATGAGGAAACTGGGCGCATAAAGCTACCATAATATGAAGCAGGACGAACGGCGTCTCTAAATGTCACTGGTGTGCTGTTCTGAAGCGGATTCGAGATAGTACGTACTGGGTTTTCAGCCTTACCGTGCGCAGTAACTGCTTTTCAGCACCAGACAGACCACTGGGCTTGGAGTGGGGAAGCTCGTCCCATCGTGCTGCTAAAACCAACTCCAAGTATCCGGACCAACACCCCAACTCAACTTCAAAACCTCTCGCTGTAGACTGCACGCCACAAATCCGGAAGGAGGGAAGAGACAAAAAACTCAACAAGGAGGAAAAGAAGAAAAAGAAGAAAGCACAAGCCACGCATCACAATGGCGGACGTCGAGATGGATGACGTGGACGCGTCACAACCGCAGCCAGGGCCGCAACATTCGAAAGCCAAGGTTGGCGACATGCAGACGCACCTCAAGGCGACGGCGGTCCGCTCGATCGAGGGCTGGATCATCATGGTGACCAACGTGCACGAGGAGGCCGACGAGGAGGTGCTGCAGGACAAGTTTGGCGAGTTCGGGGAAATTAAGAACCTGCATTTGAACCTGGACCGGCGGAGTGGTTACGTCAAGGTACAAAACTCCCGCCCTGCTGATTGTCTTTTTCTTCTTTTTCTTTTTCTTCCTCTCTTGAAATCCCTATGCAAATAAACGGAGCATCTTCCGGAGCCGGAGGGAAGAGAAGGATGAAGGGGCTAAATCGATCCTGACACCAAACCGCGAGGATGATAACAGGGCTACGCCTTGATCGAGTACGCCACCCTCCAGGAAGCCCGCGCGGCCATCGACGGCGCGCACGAGACGAAGCTGCTCGACCAGACCGTCTACGTCGACTTCGCCTTCGTGCGGCCCCCGCCCTCCAAGGGCGCCAACCCGCGCGGCGGCCTCGGCGTCGGCGGCAGTGGGAGGCCCGGGGGTGGACGCGGTGGCGGGCGCGGGCGGAGTCGAAGCCGCAGTCCCGCCCCCGGTGGGAAGGACGACGACATTCAGTGATGTTGCGAGAGGGGGGGTGGGGGGTTATAAAAAAAAAGGCTAAGCTGATGATGTCCAAAAAGCCACACACGGCCGGGCACGATCACCTGGCTAGGGGGTCAAGCAGGGGGGCGTGGCGACGGTCGGCAGGGGAAAAGACGACTAGAAAGTAAATTCAGGGATGGAGGAAGACAGTCGTGGCGACCAACATCGCTACAACAGATAGACAAACCAGGAAAATAAGAAAGCCGACATGTCGCCACTGGCCCGACCAGCCTAGAAACATGTCGGCATCTCGTCCTGGGGACAGCCAGGTAAGGACGAAGCTCTACAGGTCTATGAAGGATGCCCGCTCAGATACAAGCTAACATGACTTCCCTCCTCCCCCCTCCTCCCCCCCTTTATAGGCTAATTTGCAACAAACCTCAGATTGTAATCTTCATTCTTTTTGGTTATAGATCGTTCTGGTTGTCTGCGTCCTCGTCTGTACCGATGAGCCGGCGACCTCGAGTCCAAGTAACAAAACCCCGTAGCTCCCATTGTGGCTTCCTGCCGCCTCAGATGGAATCCCCTGCCGTGCTTAAATCCGGAACGGTAAAGAGTCTGCATCTACTCCAATCCTTCGCGGAGCACCATACGGTCACAAGAGAATCTGGTGATGCCTTGTATTGTTGATAATCTGCATGTCCAACCCCCGAGCTGTAATTTGAAACTCACCTAGCTTCCCTGGGTATTTCAGGTTTCCTATCCGCTGACGGAACTGAGGTGTGGGGTGCAGTTTGAGAGACATATTTATTCCAAAAAGCGGCAAGAGGAAAGATAAAATCAAAACCGGCTAAAAAAAACATTAAAAACCCAAACCCCCCAAAAAAAGCAATGCCAAACTGAGAGGTATACAATAATGTGTCTTCCTTGCGTTCAAGTTCAGATCAAACAGGCTCGCTCCCTTGCCCCCTTTTGCTCAACCATGCATTCATCTCTTTTGTAAATCGATCGATCGGTCTATCACCCCGTATGTCCATCCAAGATCCAGCCTCATTTCCCAAATAGTTTCTCTTTATCTCTCTCTCTCCTTTTCGATCTTGTTTCCAGTCGTAAATTCACCTCGGTTGGTCGGTTGGGAGGTAGATATTTACCTACCTATGTATGTACCGTACCGCATATCCAGTTTTGTACAGTCTCAGGATGCCAGCACCCTACCCTCCCGCCTAAGCAGCACGCGCCATCCCCGGCGAGTATGGAGGCTCCCCACCATGCGACTGCTGGTGTTGCTGTTGCTGCTGCTGCGGATAATGATGATAATCTGGAGCCGCAGGCCCTGGCGGCATCGGCGGCTCAGCACCAGACTTGGTCCTCTTGAGGCTGAAGAACCGCTTGATCCCCGTCGGTTGCGGCGGTCCATGCTGCTGCTGTTGCTCATGCTGCTGCTCCCCCTCCCCGCCCACCGTTGCCGCCGCCGCCACACCCGCCAGGGCCGAGTCGTCGTCGGCATACTCGTACCACAGCCGCGGGACGACGAGTCGGTACGGCACCGTGATGCCGGCCGGGTCCTGCTGGTTCACCTCAACGTTGAGGCACACCTCGAGCGCATCCTCCAGGTCGACCTCGAGCTCAGCCGCCCGCTTCAACTGTTTCGACGTCAAGTTAGTGGGTGTGCGCTTGAAGGGCCTAGGCACGAACCCCGGGTCGTCATGGACCTTGTCACCGTCGTCATGGACCATGACGCCAGCGCGGTTCTGCCGTGCCTGCTGGGACCATGGCATTGATTCCGCGAGCGGAGGCTGCTTGTTTTGGTTTTGGTGTTGGTGTTGGTGTTGGTGTTGCAGCTGCTGTTGGCGGTGGTACTGCTGCTTCGCCGGCAGCTTGGGCGGCACAGCCGGCCGCATGACGGGGTGATGCGCATGGTCGTCGTCATCCTCTTCATCCGAGTACTCGTCGCTCCTGGGCGGGACGCGATGTGGCGCCCTGGTGCTAAAGTATGATTCGTCGCCCTCGTGGAACTCGTCATAGCTGTGATTGCCATGGTTGTTGTTGTTGTTGTTGTTGTTGTTGTTGTTGTTCTTGGTGGTGTTGGTGTTGTTGTTCTTGGTGGTGTTGGTGTTGTTGTTGTTGTTGGCGTTCGTGTCGGTGCTGCTGTAATAATGGTGGTGGCCGCCCCCACCCCGCAGGCCGAGCCTCTTTGCCGCCACGGGCGCTATGTCCTCTTCACTGTCGCCCCAGTGGCCATTGATGCCGCCGTCATCGGGCCTCTTTGGCCTCGGGATAGGGCCTGGACCGCTGGGAGGACCCGCTTTTTTGCCTCGGCCACTGAGCCGGCGGAAGAGGCCTCCCGGGCTGAAGTCGGCGCGGTTCAAAGAGAGGGTACGGCTGACCTTGGGGGGACCGATCAGCCCGCTCTCTATGTTGTCGGCAGATGCGCGGCCACGGGAGAATGTTCGCCAAATCCCACCACCACCACCACTGCCGCCTGACACTGGAGGGCGTGCCGTGTCGGGCATGTACGTCGGCCCGTAGGTGCGAGACTTGGACAGGCGACGGAGAAGGCCACCCTTGGCTTTGCTTTCTGGTGGCGTGCCGAGCGGGCTGTTGTCAAAGGCCGACAAGTCAGGGGTCGGGGGAGGCGTGTTGCCGGGCACGTAATGCCTGATGGAGCACCAGTTCCGATGCGGGAGGAGGTGCGTGTTGTTGCGGGGTTTTCCATCCACGCCGTGGGCAAAGAGCGCAATCATGTCCTCGTACGTCTCCTTCCTCTCTTTGTCGCCATTGTCGAAGATGTGGATCTTGTTGCGCTTGTTGAGTATGTCGGCCATCATGTCGGGCGGCGGCGTGTTCACGATGGCCGACGAGATCACGTTGGGCATGTAGCGGAAGTCTTTGTGCTTGGCCACACCCAGCTTGGGGTTGGTGTAGAACTGACCGACGGCGGCGAGGTGCACGTCGCCGCTCAGGATGGTCACCCGTACCGCTCGGTCTGCAGCCAGGTCCTGCAGGTCCTCGATCACGATCTTGCGCTCCTTCTTGTGGTTCTTGGCCGTCCAGTGGTCGTCCAGGTCGTCGAGCACCTCGACGCCCCCGTCGAACCGGTTCAATAGTCCACCAAATAGTCCCATCTTGGCGAGGGCCTTGATGGGGTCCATCAGGCGCGAGGTCAAGCTGTGTTCAAGAGTTCAGTTGTCAGTAAGCTTTGCCCTCACTTTGTCTCACCATATCTCTCTGTATCTCTCTCCCTCTCACTCTCACACTCACATGTTCTCCAGCCAGACCAGCCTCGGATACGCGATAGGCACGCCGAGAAGCACAAGCAGGTGTTTCGTCTTCCCCCTGGCGATCTCGTCGTAGCATCGGTCCATCAGCTTCTGCCACGACTCGTCCGACAAGACCTCATCCCTGGTCCGCTCGGTGCGGCAGTCGACGGCCAGCAGCGCCACGCCGGCCCCGAGGGACATGAACAGGCTGCGGCTCAGCTCGTTGATGTAGGGCCCCGGCTGCACCCCGAGCGCCCAGCTCGGCTCCGACGTCTGCGTCTCGTCCGGGATGCTCTGGTGCTGGAACAACATGTAGTACTTGAAGGCAACGTTGCCCAGGCCCGAGAAGACGGGCGAGTTCATGAAGTGGTGCGGGTACGAGCCGAAGCCGTCGATGATGTCGTGGTCGTCGTACATGTTGATCATGGGGATCTGCGCGTTGGCCATGCCGAACAGGCCCTGCGAGAACCACATGCAGTACCGGTTGAGGTAGAAGACCTCGAGCTCGTTCTGCATCTCCGACGAGAAGGGCGCGTTGTGCTTGTGTAGCGGGTTCCTGTGGCTCAGCCACTGCCTGAAGAGCGTCGTCTCGCTCATGACGGCGTCGTTGTAGATCTGGTCCCCGCCTCCGATCATGACGTGGAACGGGCGCGTCTGGTGCGTGTTGAGCACGTCGCGCCACATCGGGTCCGGCCCGCTGAACTCGTCCGGCTTCACGCTGAGGCTGAAGCCGTTGCAGCTGTGGAACATGATGTTCATCGGCTCGCCCTTGGCCGGCACCCAGAACCCCGTCGACGGGCCCCGGTTGATCCGGTACGCAATCCTCTGCTGCCTCTCCCGCAGCTCCACCTCGATGTTGAACCGCCAGAACGTGCAGCCCCGCTCCGAGTGCAGCCGGAAGCCCCGGATGTCCCTGTACTTGTCCATTTTCTCCCCGTCCGCGTGCGCCCGCTTGCGCCGGCTGGCGAACGACCCGGGCAGGTCTGTATTGCCATTCTCTAGTGGGTGGTCAGGCGGGCTCTTTGTGTGCTCATATATGCCCTCGTCTGTCTCGTCCCTCGAGTGGTCCTTCGCCTCCTGGAGGTGCTCGACCGGCCGGACGTAGAGCGTCTCCCCCCTCCGGCCCAGCTTCGGGTGTCCGGCAATCGGATCGACGTACTCTGGCGCCAGGACCTGCTCCCCATGGATCTCCGCCGGCGGAGGGGGAAGCAGCTCGATCGGCTGTGCGAAAAGCCGCAGTGTCGGTGCGATCTCGTATGAAGATTCCGAGTCCTGCGTGACTATCATGACACTGCCTCTCCATATATCCCTCTCACTTGGTGCGCCACCCCGTGCTGACCGAGAAGGAGCCCTTTCTGTGCGAATGCCGCAGTAGCGTAGCAGTGGGCCGCACCTCAGGTACAGAGGAGGCTTGAACCTAGTGGGGGCTATCGTGGTCGGACTGTGTCAGCATGAACGTCGAGGACGAAGCAGAAGGCAATGAGGGGGGATATGATTCTATGGTTCATAAGTGGAGGGGTAAGGGGTAAGGGGTAAGACGTAATCCGTAATGGGTGCAAGGATTCCCGCTCACCGTTCGTCTCATCATACTCCCCATCAAAGGCCTCCGCCTTCCTAGGGCGGGCGCCGGCGGCAGCGGCACTCGCGGACCCTCTCCTCTTGGATGGCGGCGTTTCCCACCAGGCCTGGTCCTTACCCACGGCGGCTGATGCATGCGTATCTTCGGCAATGCTGAGGTCCAAGAGCGAGCCCGACAGTGTGCCCACCGTCGCCTTCTTCCACTCATCCAGGTAAACAGGGGGTTCGTACACACCCTGGCCCGGCTTCAACTTGTCACGGGCGTTGTACACCAGGCTCGACATGTGGTGGTGCTCGCTCCCGGAGGACGACTCGTCGTCGCTATCACCGGCGCGGGAACGGGAGCGGGACTGGTGAGCCCGCCTGTTCGAGTTGCCGGGGACAGCCAACGCGCTGGCCCCTGCGACTGCGCCGACAGCGGCAGCGGCAGCGGCACCGGCGCTAGTAGCACCAGTGGTAGCACCAGTGGTAGCGCCAGTTCCTAAACTCTCCTTTGTCCTGACTGCACTCGGGGGTGTAGACTGTGGTGACTGTGTCTGTCGAACCTCAAACAACTTCTTCTTTTTTTGACTCGGCGTCTTGATGAGTTTGGCGGGCCCAGCCGACGGCGGGCTCTCGGCATCCCCTGACCATCCGGGGGTAAGCACCTTGGTCCCTGCCGGGAAAGATGAGATCCTACGTTCTGAGGGGGGTGTACCATGGGAAGTAGAGGTGACTGTTGCAGGGGCCGGTGCGGGTGCAAGTGCAGGTGCAGGTGCAGGTGCAGGTGCAGGTGCGGGGGCGGGGGCGGGGGCGGGAGCAGCAGCAGAAGCGGAAGCGGAAGCCGAAACAGGGACTTGCTGAGCTTGAGGAGCTTGAGGAACTTTACTGCGCACGGACGACGCCCGGTTCGTGTCGAACCTTGTATCTTCCGGCCCGTTCCGTCCGTGAGAGACGGGATGGCCCCGCTCGGCTGCTCCTGCCCCTGTCGCATACTTCACATCTGGTGGTGGTTCTTTCCGAAGCTTGTTGCTGCCATTCCTACCTAGAGGTGTTATGGGCGAGGAACCACCCTCAACGACTGGAAGGCTCATGTCATTCTTTGCCGCTCTTTCCCGAAAGCTCAGATTTCTCTGCGGAATTCCCGAGGCTTTATGCCCCGAGGAAAGAACTGGTATCTTGGATTCAGGCGTCTGCCCTGCCATGTGAACCACCATGGGAGCCCTGACAGGCGCCGAGCCGTACCTTTGGCCTTCCTCTGGTGGGTTCTGGCTTAGGGGGCCTGGGTGAGTAGTAGCCCCACGTTGACCTTGTCGGCTGGAACCGGGCTGAGCCTGGTCTGTTGGAGGGTCGGTGACGCTGCGTTGTTTCTCCTCTTTGAAACGCACCTGCTGCGGTTGCTGCGGTGGTTGCTGACGCTGGGCTGGGCTGCGCTCTTGCTCCCCAGCGAGGTCTGCAGCCTCGGCCAGGGCCCGCTGCCTGGCTCGCTCCTCGGCGGCCGCCACGCGCGCTCGTTTTTCCTCCTTGGTGATGCTGTCGAGCGTCAGCTCAAGCCTCTGCAGGGGAGATCGGTCGACTGCAAACTTTTTCCTGCTCCCGGGCTCTGGGCCGCTGTGCCCGCCGTTTGTATCCGCATCCACCCCGCTGGACCGCCGCCGTGACGAGGCGCCAGCCAGGTTCTTTGACCTCTCAGGCGCATATTGCTGCTGCTGCCTGTAGGGCTCCTCAGACTCCATCATCCTCGGCTGGTTGTCAGATGCGCTGACGTGTCTCCTGTTGCCTTGGCCGGCTGGCGGGCCTGGCGGCATGGGCCCGCTCGCAAACGGCGGTCTGTAACTCGAAGGAGGAGCCCGCGGGACGTCGGGAGCAGCCGGCGGAGGAGCCTCTCCCGAGGAGGGATCAAGTTCAGGATCCTTGTGTCGGCTCTCGCGACGGCGGCGCTTCTCAAGCAGCTCTGGCGGATAATGGTCGGTGCCGTACGGGAAGGAGGGCGGGCGGGGAGCTAGACCGTGGCCCTGGAAGCTCGAGGCTGTGGGGGAATCGTAGGGACTAAAGGTCGACTCTGTCGGTGCATCTGTGCTTAAAGCTGTCTGAGCTGAGATGCGGTTCGCATTGGCGGCAGGAGGCTGGTTGGCAGCATCCAGAGACTGTCTGCGGTAATGCGATGACGGTTGGCCGCCGCCAGCGACTTTTTGGCTGGGCAGCTGACCCCAGTACGGAGCGGATTGTGACTTCGAATGCAACTCCGACTGCGCATGCCGTTGCGACATCGTGACGGCTTTGATAGGCGGATGGTTGGACTCAGAAGGGCGGTCTAACATGCGCCGGCATGGCGGTAGGTGAACTCTGTTCCGAAGCTAGCAAAGGAGCGGGACTGGCTTGAATGGATTGACTAGGTAGCTTGACTCCCTAGGTTAGGTGGCATGCATGGAATAGCGGCAAGGCACGATTAGAGCTTCTGTGTTGTGAGTGGGCGTTGGGCGTTGGGCTTGGAGCATGGAGCGTTGAGCCCTGAGCTTGGAAAAAGATAACTCTGTGCTGGTGATGCTAGACGCTCACTGGTGTTCTAGGTCTGGAACTGGGGTCGAACTCGAATTCAGCTGGATAGTGAGACGGAAAGTCAGGCCAACACGAGCTCATGCAGCTTTCCAGAACAGCCAATGCGGAGCGGACACATGCGAAATGCACGATATTTTATTTATTAACAAACGTTGCACGATGGATTAATGCAGGGCTGGGAAGCTGGGCGGGAAGCCGGCGGGAACGGGTCTCGCAGGGGGGGGGG
>PYSP01000155.1:26670-91099 GCA_003049395.1 Pseudohalonectria lignicola
CCCCTTCGCTCATAGCATACCACCGACGTTGGAACAAACCAGTGCTATTCCGGCCATGGTGGCACTTCGGCGGCTGCCCCGCTGGCGGCTGGCATCTTTGCCCTTGTTCTCCAGGTCCGACCTGACCTCACCTGGAGAGACATGCAGTATCTTGCGCTCATGAGTGCTGTGCCTATCAACGTCGACCCTGATGAATGGCAAGACACTACTATCGGCAAGAAGTTCAGCCACACATACGGCTACGGCAAGGTGGATAGCTACGCCATTGTCCAGATGGCCAAGGACTGGAAGCTGGTCAAGCCCCAGTCGTGGTACTTCTCACCCTGGATCCACGTCAAGAAGCCCATTCCCGAGGGCGAGGATGGTCTCGCTGTCAAGTACGAGGTCACGGCCGACATGCTGAACGAGGCCAACCTGGAGCGTCTGGAGCACGTGACGGTGACGATGAACGTGGAGCACACGCGCCGCGGCGACCTGAGCGTGGACCTAATCAGCCCCAACAATATCGTGAGCCACCTGTCGGTTCCCCGCAGGATGGACAACCACCGTTCGGGTTACGTCGACTGGACCTTCATGAGCGTCGTCCACTGGGGTGAGTCTGGCATGGGCACCTGGACCATCATCGTCAGGGACACCAAGAAGAACGAGCACCAGGGCAACTTCACAGACTGGCACCTCAAGCTGTGGGGCGAGGCCAAGGACGCCTCCAAGGCCACAGTCCTGGCCATGCCCACGGACGAGGACGACTCGGACCACGACAAGGTGTCCACGACGACGATTGCCGCCACGACGACCAGGCTGCCGGGGGTTGGCGCCACCGAGAAGCCCAATCCGGTGACAACGGCCACGGACCACCCAGACCGCCCCGTCAACAACAAGCCGACGGGCACCGCCGCCACCGCGGGGGCCAGCAAGCCCACTGATCAAGGGTCAAGCACCACCGAGAGCCCCTCGGCCCAGACGAGCAGCTCGTGGCTGCCGTCGTTCCTGCCCACCTTTGGCGTCTCATCCAAGACGCAGGCGTGGATCTACGGCGCTCTCGCCCTCATCATCGTGTTCTGCTGCGGGCTGGGCGTGTACCTGTTCATGGCGCGGCGCCGTAGGCTGCGCAACAGCCCGCGCGATGACTACGAGTTCGAGCTGCTCGACGAGGAGGAGGCCGAGGGCCTCAACGGCGGGGGCGAGAAGGGCTTCGCTGGCGCCGGCGGGGCCGCGGGTTCCGGCGCGGGGCGCAGGACGCGCGGCGGGGAGCTCTACGATGCGTTTGCGGGCGGCAGCGACGACGAGGACGACTTCGCCGACGGCGGGGCGTACCGCGACAGGCCCCTCAACGAGGATGCCAGTGCGGATGCCGACGGCACCACCTCCCGCCGCGCCACCAGGCGTGCTGCTGCTGCTGCTGCTGCCGATGATGATGATGATCACGACGGCGAGGAGCACCACGTCATTGGTGACGACTCCGGTGACGAGGCGGAGGTGGATGAAAAGGGTGATTCCCGTCTTCTTGGGAAGCGCTGATGATGCGCGAGCGAGCTTCTGCTGGTACTGATTTTCTGGTCAGGATTGAACTTGAGGCGTGACTGGCTGTGTATTGTCTGTTTTCGGCAGGCTGCGTTGCCCATAGAATTCGAGGGTTTTCATTTCTGTGTTTTTTCCCCCGCCTGTCTCCCTCCCCCCTCTCTCCCTCCCTGTTTGTTTTTTGTCAAAACAGACCTTGGAAAAGCACGCACAAAAACACCTCCTTTCTAAGAACGGATGGAAGCCGCCGGCGGATCAGGATTGCATCTGCGCAAGGCTTTCAGTAGGCTTCTGTCACGCCTCCCCATTCTTGACCTACGGCGGTGACACTGGAGACGTGTCTCGCAGTATAAATATCCTGCATTGGTTATAATAGCATCGCTTGTTTCTTTCGTCTTCTTTCTCCTCATTTTTCTTCTTGGGTCCTCGGCTTTTGCATCCCGGCGTTTAGACGGAGCAAGGACTGGCGTCTCTGGCTTCCCTCCTGTACCTAAAACCTCCCATATGGTATGTACAACGGAATACCTTCAAGGATGCAACACATTGCCTCAATTAGATATTCTCTGATCACTGGCCTGTTACACTCGTATCCAGAAGAAGGGGCGAAAATGCCCCTTTCCGACCTTGAAACATGTGAGGACCTAGCGAACGAATGCCAGATACAATATATTCAACATGAAATGAACGAATGGGATTTTGTACACTACAGTAGATAAGAGACACCCAAGCTAACCCGCCTGGGGAAAACGCCATCCAAGCCAGTACAAAATGTAGGTGATGGGAGTTTGCTGTTGATGGTGACTGGCTGTTCAAAGAAGGGGGGAGGATGATTCTCTACTCTGTGGTTTGGGTCGAAGGTGATAATGATTATCAGGAAAGCAATGATTTTGTGATTCTCAGTTCTCAATCGGCCTCGTAGAGCAACCGACCACGGTTCTTGGTTCCCTCGAACGATCCAGCAAAGAAGCCGGGCAGCATGTGAGTTCGGGGCGGAAAGGGGTGGTGGGGTACAAAAGACGACCAGTTCAGCAAGGCCCCAGGGAGAACCAGGCACACGCAGACGGAGAGAGGGAGAGAGACCACGATAAGTGACAAAAAAGAAGAAGAAGAAAAAAGAAGAGAAGATAAATAAAACAAAGGACTATGAAGCCAGCACGCCGTCCTTCTCCATCTCCTTGACGTACTTCTCCCAGATGGAGGCGGTCCCGTCGTAAAAGTCAATGTGGGCCTGGGCTAGATCGCCGAACTGCCTCTTGAGCTCGACGCGCTTGATGCGCTCAAAGTCGGCCACCTCCTTGACCACCTCCTCGTCGAACATCTCGCTCGTCCGCTTGGCGCGCTCCACCTCGGTCGTGAGCTCCTCGATGCGGAGCTCGAGCTTGCGCTGCCTCTCCCTGCGGGACTGCTCGTGGTCCACGCCCCTGACGTCCTCGATCTTGCTCCGGATGAACCCCCCGGCGCCGGCGAGTGGCCCGCCGCCGCCGGAGCCGTAGTAGCCGCCACCGCCCGAGGCGAGCACGTCCCTCTCGGCCGTGGCCTTGTTGAGGTACTCGGTCAGCTGCTCGTAGTCGAGCTGCTTCTGCTCGCGGGCCTTGAGCAGGTTCTTGAGCGCGCCGCTGAAGGCCGCCAGGTCGCGCAGGCTGCCGAGGTAGTCCTGCTCCGTGGTCTCCTTGAGGGACCTCAGGCCGGAGGCGGTGTCGTCGACCGAGGCGGCGAAGGCGCGCACGGGGTCCTCGACGCCCGGCTCGAGCACGATCAGCTTCTGGAACTGCTCGGCCAGGTCGCGCAGGTCGGCCTCGAGGTCGTTCTCGCGGCGCGACACGCGCGCCACCACCTTCTCGACGTGCAACAGGTCCTCGTCCAGCTTGTCGCTCTTCTCGCGCACCTCGATGAAGCGCCGGTCCGGCCGGTGGACCTTTGTGAAGGCGTTGATGAAGGTGTCAGCGAAGTTGTCGAAGACGCTGTTGGCCATGTTGCTGGCCGTGCCCGACACCCCGCCGCCGGAGCCGTGTCCTCCACTGCCCACGCCCACGCCGCCCCCTCCGCCGCCGCTCGAGTAGCCGTCGCCCCCCGAGTTGCTGCCCACCGACACGCCGCGCTGGGACCGCGACCGCATCGTCGCGTTCCAGTCCGGGCTCTCGAGGAAGGTGTGCAGGATGCTGCTGCGCCGGAGTATCGGGTGCAGGGCGCAGCGAGTGAGGAAGCGCCGGAGCGAGTGCGCTCGCCGGGCCGTGAAGTCGGGCCCGAACCGGTCGCCCCGCACGTACTCCATCCGCTGCTTGTCCGGGAGCGGAGGCACCGCGCATGCCGGGTAGTCCTTGGACAGCGTCTTGAAGAGGAAGACGAAGTCTGTAAACCGGCGTCGCACCGTGACGTGAGGCTTTTGGAACGATGGGAAGGTTGTCTGCAGGCCAAGTGTGGTTGGCCAGAGTGAGCCGACGTTGGCTGTGATAGAAAGAAAGAAAGAAAAAAGAAAACCCACGTTTGTAGTTATCAGATATGACACGAAGGCATCTTTCGTGCCGTCGTTCTCCTTGATGGGCGACGAGACATTGCACTCTAGCGTCTCCTCTCCGAGACCGTGGGCATCTAGCCGGCCGAAGTTCGGCACGGGCTCTGCCTGCTGCTGCTGTTGTTGTTGCTGCTGCTGGCCGGACTGTTCCGAGTCTGAAGCGCCCTCATTGCCTCCGCCGCGGAGTCCCGCAGAACTGGCCGCACCAGCACCGGCCGCCCCGGGATGGTCGCTGTGCCATGAGATGTTGGAGAAGTTGTCCTGGTCGATCACCGCCATGGTGGTGGCAGCCGTCGCTCAGTCGACTTCGACGTCCGATTGGCGAGCACGGCACCCTGTCGGTATTTCACTGAGGTAGAACGCGCAGAAGGGTGGTGGTGGGCTAGTAGCAGCAGCCGGGTTCTCGATGGAGCTTCTGGGCAAGCTTGCCGAGAGCCCCGAGACCTGCGGAGGAGTGCCGAACCGCCTACCAAGGCCGCTGATGGATGTGCAATGCGACGATGAGACAAGGAGTTCAACCGAAACTCGAGGACAAGCGAGCAGGCTACGACAGCGAGCCCCAATGAAGCAACACAAGCGGGTTTATTTTCACGACTAGGTAACTAGTCTGGTAGGTGGTGAAGCTTGTGAAGCGGATGGCTGGCGCAGGCGATGTACACGGCAGGGCCGGGATCGATGGAGGGGTAATTCGGTCGCAGGGGTAATTAGGTCTGGACTAGGAGGCTTGCTGTCTTGGATATTGCCTTCTTTGCGTCGTGGTTGGACCTGAATCTCCTGAGTGCCTGTTACTGTCATGTGCGACTGCGATATACCGCAGTGTAACTAGTTTTGGTGATGTGTACGGTTGTAGCTTCTGCTGCTAGCATCGAGAAGCAATTCATCAGCCTGTTTCATACCTTACGCAATACGGTCTGGGAGGAGTGAATGGTGCTGCAAACCCGCATGTTAATGGAAAGCCGGTGCCTGCCCGCGGTCGCTTGCTGACGTAGGTAGCGAAGTGGAGGCTGTGTGGCTTGCAAAGACACAAGAGGTTAGCTGCCAATTTTGGAGTGGGGAGTTTGTGTGGCGACGGAGCTGAGCTCATCCTGTGCCTAGGTGGCAGCCTACCCGAAGAGATCCAAGCTGGGCCGTAATGGAGGCAACCTTAAGGAAAACGAAATACGACAGAGCCATGATTGCATCAATTGTAATGATTTTGATACAAAGATGCATCATTCTTGGAAGGTTATTTCTTTCTATTGGGACCTGTGTCGAGATTTCTGTCTATACCTGAGCCACCCAGCTCCATGCCTTGTGTCTGCTTGTTTCTTGATACAACATCCCAGGCCGCCTCCTGACGGCAAATACAAAGGAAATTAAAAGGGAAAAGGGAAAACGAATGTGTCTCCATGCGATGAGGTAACCTAGCAGGCAAAATATGACTGATAAGAAGAATCCCATTTTGGGGGTTGAGCCATGTCCATGCCTCACATGGCTACCACTTCTTTCGCCTACTTTTCACTGCTCTTCGTGGCCTTGTCATCTCCTGTCTGGTCGACTGCCTCAGCCAAGGCTTCTTGCTGCTGCCCAATCTTCTCGGCCCTCTCGGCATCGGCCATGGCCTCGACCTGGGCCTTCTCGACACCTTCTAGCGACTCTGCCACCGCCTGCCTCTCCTCCTTTTCGTCGATGTCGTCGATGTCGCGCGGTGTGGCCAGCCCCGTGTCCTGGTTCTCCTGGTTCTGCTCGTTCTCCTCCTCGATCAGTTCCTGCTGCTCCTTCAAGACCTCGAGGCGCTGCTTGTTGGTCGCCGCGCCCTCTGCATTGTGCACCTCGAGCTCGATCTCATGGAACAGCTCCTCGGGGATGGATGACAGCACCCCAGTCAGCGCCTCGATCTGGCTCGAAACTTCCTCTCCCGAGCTTGTCGTCTGTCCGTACATGTAGGCGTTGCTCAGCACTAGTAGCGTCGAGGGTACGCCGTACTTGAGCCGCAGGTCCAGCCACGTTTGCAGGTCCTCCCTTAGCCTCGCGGGGGACATGCCGTGCGTCTTGATCCCGCGGCTGGCGCAGGCCATCTGCAGCTCCGAGACAGTCAGGTTGTCTACGCCCTCAAAGCTGATGGCCCGGTCGTCGCGCTTGATCTGGCGCATCCGATGCCGGATCTGATACCTGAGCATCATGTCCGTACCAAACGTGTTCAGGTTCATGTACCGACACATGGAAACCAGCTGTGGCCTGGAGAGGTTGTCCAGCGTGAGATCGTCCCTGAAGATCTTGCAGACCTTGATGACGTCCTCCGTCGTGGGCTGCTCCCCGGTCGCGCGGACCTTGCGGAAGAAGTTTGTGAACTCCTCCTTCTGCGTGGTGGCCGCCGTCAGGGGTAGTCCTGTCTCCTTGAGTGTCTGGCGCAAGAACCCGCTGACCTCCTTGCGGGTCGCCCGGAGGGTGGAGGCTTTCTTGTCCTTCGATTTCTGGCCCTCATACGTGCTGGGGAGCAGGTTGGGGAAGAGCTTGAGCGCGACGGGAAGCAGCAGTTCCGCGAAGGGGACGATGACAAAGACAGAGAATGGGACCAGGCGCCCGAGATCCTGGACTGTACGCTGCAGCTGACGGTTCTCCCGCCGCGTCAATTCATAACCCGCGGCCATCTTCAGAGCGAGGCGGCTGCTGATCTTGACTTCAGTTGCCAGCAACTTCGTTCCGTCCCAGTAGTGCATCACCTCCCTCTTGATCTTCTGGGCGAGCGTCAGTTTCTTCTCCTCCTTCTTTGCCTCGCCTTTCTTCTCCACCGGCGTGGTCTCTGCCGACGCCTTCTCGGACGCTAGCTGGCTTAGTGACTTGGATTCCTCGCCTGAGTCCTGGACGGCGGCCGTCTTGTTGGCATCAGTCGCGCTAGCAGATTTGGGGTTGGTCGGCTGGGTCTGCTCCTTTGCCGACTTTTCCACCGACTTCGCATCCTTTGGCAGAGGGTTCTTAGCCTTGTCAGGGTCGAAGCCGGGCGGGGGGCCCGAAGGTATCCCCCTGCTGACGGTGTGTGTCTCTGTGGACAGGTGGCGAACGGGAATCAGCAGGGCCACTGCCGGGTTCTGGAGGGCGAGGGATAGAGAGTGGCGCCCGAGATGGGCTTGTGTTGCTCTGAGAGCGGATCGCGGGATCACGCGGCCTGGAGGGGAAATCATGTTAGTGTGTCGGATCCATAGGCATCCTCCGCAGGTTCAAGCGGACAGGAAGGCTGTTAGTGTACCATTGCCCAGAAAGGGGTTCATGACCACCGCGCGACGAGCGACGCTCGCAGAAGCGCTCATGATAGTGACAGCTTGTAGGCTGTTCGAGGTGGCACAGACGGATCAAGACGCGGGCTCTTTGGATGACGCTCGATTCGAATGCCAGGCAAAAATAACACAGAATAATGAATGACCGGGAGAGCGAAGAAGAAGCTTATTCAAAAAATATGGTCTTGTTCGGGGTGTAATCGGTACATGGGAAAAAAAGAGAGAGAAAGATACCAGATGAATATTATGGATTTTGCGACCTGCATACTAGTACGGACCGGCTCATCGAGACACTTAATGTCCTGCCTCCACCCTGGTTAGGCCGTTGGCTGACCAAGTTTGGCACTGTGGCTTGACTCGATTCGGGCATAGGCGAAGCCGCACTTTGTTGGGAACTCCGATCTGTGGAGGTTCAACCTGCAGATCACATGATCAGACTTCACGGTCTTTTCTTTCACGCCACAACTACGGAGTAAAGGACATCTACCTACTAGTACAAATCGGGTTGTTCGGAGTAGAGATGATGATACAGGACTTCTAACTTATCTTGCTTTACATGAACCAAGAACTCCAAGTTCTATACAGCGTATCTTACATGGGCGCTTTCGATATTCGGGTCGTGTTGCTGTTCGTATCTCAAGTTGTTTATCGGCTCTCAGTAGGCTTTGGAGTCCCGCACGAGGCCGCCGATGCCGTCCTGTCTTTGCTAGGGAAACAAACAACCTGCCCGTAAGGCCTGAAGCATTGATTATTTCAAACATTTGGTCGAATCGCGCTCGCTGGACATTATAGTGATTCAGGACCGCTCAGGGGAATCCCAGGCGCATCAGATGCCAATCGTGCCATTTGGCTTTGAGCATACCTGGATCTGTGCCTGCTCGTGCTTGCCTGGTGAGGTATAGTCCGTATGTACCTAGTAAGTTCATTCACGATTACGTTGGTCCAAAATATCGAGCGGAGATACGCGGAATTATTGGGGAGTTTGCGATGGGAGCGAAAATGTGGGAAACTTTTTGGATTTCAAGAGCCAAACAGGTACGTGCCCGAGCAGGTCTAGTCTAAAAAACAAGTCGTGTATAAAGATGCTGCATAAGAATAATTACGGATAGGTATAGAAATGCAGCAGCATTCCCCCTCCTCCGCTGCTCAGATGCTCAGCTGCTCAGCTACTCAGCTACTCAGCTACTCAGCTACTCAGCTACTCAGCTACTCAGCTACTCAGCTACTCAGCTACTCATCTCTACCTATTCATCTGCCAGACTACTACTACCGAGGTAGATCAGCTTGGTACTTAAGCTACCCGGATCCCAGCAGAATGCCGCCANACCGAGGTAGATCAGCTTGGTACTTAAGCTACCCGGATCCCAGCAGAATGCCGCCAAAGGCGAGTGTCTGGTCATCCGACGTCAAGCTGGACCAATTCCCCGTGAGAAGCGCGGAATCAACGGGATAACCGCCCGCTGCGGCAGTGTAGTTGATGCCCGTGGCATTGAGCAGGTAGCAGAACTCGGCTGGGGCCCTGATGAGTGCCACCCCGACGCATATCCCGCCGCCGACGCGGACGTCGTCCCCTACCGAGTCCGAGTATCCCGTGTTGTACTCGGCGCAGAGCGTCAGGCACGTCAGCATGTCCGGTACGTACATGACCATGATGTTGCGCACGCCCGGGTTGACGCCCTGCCGCGCCGGCCAGTATGTATTGCATGATATGGTGAAGGACTGCGCCTCCTCATTGTTGAACCGAACCGTTGTCCCCGAGGCGTCATAGGGCGTTACTACTGTCCCGTTCTTGTCCGGGCAGTACGGGTTGACGGGCGCCGGCGATGATACGCCCTGTTGTTGGTTGGCTGCTGTCGGAGTCCCTTGCCCCTGCCCCGTCCGAGTAGCTGTGTCGTCTGTCTGGCGCCTTTTTTTTTGTTGGCGGATGTGCGCTACTGTTAGCATGCTCCATTCTGCAGGCTGTGTGGGCTGGTCTTCAAGGATCAATAAGGTACAACTGAGGGCCTCTTACGAGTTTCTCAGGCCAAGAACGAGCCCAACCGCAAGTCCGCCTGCAATAAGGGTCACTAGCACGGAGACGAGGAGCCAGAAGTACACCACAGGTAGACCGAGGATCTCCCGTCGTTCTTCTTTTGCTGCTCCCCGAAAGCCTTCCTCCGGCCCTTTACCGGAACCGGTGGACTCAGCCCTGAGATGTTGGGGCGCCTGGTCAAGTATCGGCGCGTCTCCCGAGACGGACCGGTTGTGCTTCCAGAGCAGCGCATCATCTGGATGTGGCGAATGCGCGCCTTCCGTCTCAACAGGCGTAGTTGCAACATCTTCATTCGCAACGGTCGCGTGCGCTCCATGAGAATCAAGTCGCGAGGGTGTCAGCCAATCTCCTCGTGCGACCTCCGGTGATGACGCATCGAGCTCGAAAGCCCGGATATCGTTCGTCTCGAGCCCAGGCTGCGAAGCCTTCCGCAGCGGAATGATGAATTTGAACTTCTCGCTGTTCTCTATGCTCCCTGTCGATCGTCGCTTCTCGCGGTACTTGACATCATCCTCATCTTCGTCGTCGATCCATTGCGTGGTCAGCATAGCGAGGTGACAGAGAAGCAATGCCACTCCGACATGATGCTATAATTTATATCTGATGCTACTGGCCTTGAGTGGGTGTGGTAGCGGGAAAGAATCGCGTGTGCTTAAGGTTTTACTCTACAGGTTGTCCGTACGAAGGCCACATGGTAGTCGGGGCAGAGGCGCAGAGTCGCAGAGTCGCAGGGTCGCAACCCACCCTGCCTGCATACCCTATCCCGCGGGCTTGGTCAACATGGGAAACGAAGTACTCGTGTGAGAATCATCCTGTCTCAGACCGGCAGGAGGAACACACATACATGAAGACAGGGGCTTGGGGGTAAGGGGTATGGCACAATGGTGCGCTGTCAGAACAGTTTACTGTCAGTTTTACACACACTGTTGCACTGGAAGAGAAGAAGGTTCCATGGCACATCTACCGATAAGCGATACTTCCCCTTGGCGAAGGTTAGCATCACAAAGGATCATTGGGTGAGATGGGATGCCCCTGCGAGCCTTTGCATTGAGCTTGGCGGGGCACGGGCTCGGGGTTCTTTATGTCAGCTGAAATCCAACTCCTCACGCCCTAGCTAAGCTACACGTTTCGAGAACACAAACCCACAGTGTCTGTACTTTAGTTGTCGACAGTGCGTTCCGAGCCTTGTTTGAAGATCTCGGACTCTTGACGGGATCGCTTGCGAGCCGCTGTCCGGATCGGCTGGGTATCAGTGGCTGTAAGAGCGGGTCTGTAAAGTGATACGTACCGGGATCATACAGTGTTGCTGCACTCTTATCTACACTACCTACAGGTACCTACCTACTCTGGACCTAGTTAAGGTATCCTAAATTGCCAATCAGGTCAGACAGCCCGTCAAATTGTTTGCCCAGGCTGTCATCTCCACCTCCGTATCGCGCAAGGGAATACAACTGAATGTCCCCATTACCCATCCCGTCTTGGATGTATGCATGCAGTCATGAAGAGAAAAAAAGGTGAGAGGCACCTCGCCCTGGTTCGGAGCTCATCCTATGTGTACTGAGTCAACAAAGCAAAATGGTTATGAAAGGAGGAGGGATAAAAAAAATGCCATCACGACCACGAAGAAAACCACCCACGCCGCACAACTAGCAACAAAGCTACGCGACGCGTGCCACCTAGTCATCCCATTCGTCGCCACCCCTGATGCCGCTTGGCTCACCCGGCTTGTTGGTGTTGGATGATGGAAGGGGCGCATCGTCTTCGTCCTCGTCAAGGGCCCTCGCAAGCTCATCAGGGTCCTTCATCTTCGCATCGGGGTCAACCGTGCCGTCGACATTGTGATCCCCATCCGCCCGCTCGCCCCGCTCCCGCTCGTGCTGCAGGACACTGTCGTCCGCGCTGATGGAGATGCCCCGGACGCCCCACTTCGCTCGAGAGGCGCCTCCCCGTGGTAAGTCTTGTCCATGTAGTCCATCGTTACCCCCGGCGCCGTTGCGGCCCAGCGCAGGTGCATTCTCCTCATCGTCCGCTTCCTCGGCCTGTTTGCCGAAGATTCTCTTCAGAAGCCAGCCACGGCGCAAATCGTCCGCATCAACGACCCCGCCGTTTCTTAGTTTGACCCGCTGGCGACCGTAGTATACCCAGGCGAAGTCAATGTAGAGTGCAACCTGGATGATTCCGAAGATGACTGAAATGACATTCGGTGGTCGGCCAGCAGGATCTATGCCCTTCAGTATCCAGTTGACAAGGTACAGCGCCCGGTAGGAACCCAGCGCGAGAAGATAGAACGAGTCGATGACAGTGGGCACCGTGGTCTGTCGGAGGAGGAGCAGCTGCGGCAGGACACAGACGGACTCGAGGATCTCCGAGAAGTCCCAAGACCACTGTCAAGATGAAGTCTTCTGGTTAATATCTGTAGGACAGGGAGCAGTGGCTCATGGGGCGGTTCATGATCGAGGGTCGTAGAGGAGAGACATACGACGTTAAATGACCAGTGCTTCTTGGGCTCGAATATAAGCATGACGAACGGGGAGAGCAGCAGGGATCCTCCGAACGTGGCCCCGCCCAGCTTCCATGAGACTTCGCGCTCACGGGTCCGAGGGTAGATCCATTGCATAATGCCGAGGATGTAAAAGGACGACGTGATGTAGAATATTTTGAAGAACAGGTTCCACAGGAACAGTTCGGTGACAATGTCGAGGTACCTGGTGCAGAAAACGATGGCGTATAATCCTTGTGTGATGAGAGAGACGCCTGCAACAACATGTCAGCTCGAGCGCTCAGGTAAGTATCAGGAGGCAGTCAAGGGAGAGGATTGATTGGGAACCTTCGGCGCTCCTGTTCCTGTGGATGGCAAAAATCAGGATGCATTTCGACAGAAGATGGGAGCAGTCTCCTAGAATCCTGAAGAGCTACGGTGTGAAAGTCAGTCAGTCAGGGCTGCTTCTCGCTGCAGGAAAACCAAACGAGTGGGAAGAGTTGCGAGGGGAGCTGACATTCCACTCCGCCATCTTAAAAGAGTTGGGGCACTCCCTGGTGTGATGCGAGAGATATATATATATATAGCTTGAGGGGAGTTGTTCCTCTCCCTCGCGATACGGAAACAATCAGAGGTCAAGTCCTGGGAGAAATGGTCCGGAGTGTTGGCATCGCAATTGGCAGGCTCAGGCGATCAGCGTGTGGGGAATGGAAGGAACCGCGGTTCAGGTCCTCTCAAGGGGAATTGGGAAGGCAGGTGATAAAGTTATCATGAGTAGTCGAGAGCGTCTTCCGACAGACAAACTGCAATGCTAGATGGTCAGAATGCTTGGATGCCTGGGTGTGGCGTACGTATCTGCTTGCGTGTTGTGTTGGAAATGCTTCAGCCTTGAGATAGCCAGCCAACTCCGCACCCGCTAGCCAGCGCTCAACCTGCGGGAGCCACCAGACGGACTCCATCGCAGGTGGACCCCCCCACAAGACGACTGGTAGAAACTTAATGCCTGAGGCCTCAAATATTGTATTTGCTAAGCGGCTGGTCGTTGAAAACCCCAAGCCCCACATCCGCAAAACACACAGAATTGAGGAGAAAATCCACTGGCAAGCAAGCTCAGCGACTTCATTTCGCAGGTAAATTTTGACCTTTTCCGATTTCCCTAACATCACGACGATTTTCTGACTTGCCAACCACAGAAATCCATCCCCGTCGACTGAACGTGCGATCAACTAAGAGACCGCAAAAATGGCGACGGAATTGACTGTTCAGTCGGAGCGTGCGTTCCAGAAGCAGCCGCACATCTTCCTCAACTCCAAGTCCAAGGTCAAGTCAACGCGGCCAGGCAAAGGTGGACGCCGGTACTACAAGGATGTTGGCCTGGGATTTCGCACTCCCAAGACTGCCATCGAAGGCCAATACATCGGTATGTGGACGCGAATATCCTATGGGACCAGGAGGGGGAGCGGAACCTGTCAAGGAGCGAAAGAGGAAGCGGCAGGAGGGGAGCGCATGGAGAAGGGGACCGCGGACACGAAGAGAGGGGTATTGCTCGCCCTCGGGGTTTCATGACGACGTGGAACTGACCCAGAATTTTCTCGCCCTATTCAGACAAGAAGTGCCCATTCACCGGCCTCGTCTCGATCCGCGGCCGTATCCTAACCGGCACCGTCGTTTCCACCAAGATGCACCGAACGCTCGTTATCCGGAGGGAGTACCTCCATTACATTCCCAAGTACTCCCGTTACGAGAAGCGCCACAAGAACCTCGCCGCCCACGTCTCGCCCGCTTTCCGTGTTGAGGAGGGTGATCAGGTTACCGTTGGCCAGTGCAGACCACTGAGCAAGACGGTGGGTTCCCAATTTCCCTTCAAGTTCCAGAGTGAGTTCTTGTTGCACGACATGAACCGAGATGCTGACTATTTCGACTGCTTTGCCCCCCGGTTTTCAGGTCCGCTTCAACGTTCTGCGAGTGATCCCGCGTGCCAATAAGGCCGTTAAGTCGTTCGCCAAGTTCTAAATCAGGGCAGGGGTGGTCTCCTTTGGCATTCATGGCGTGGTTTGATTATTCGAGGGCTTTCATTTCCAACAATAGGAATGGCGGGCAAATGGACAGCTGCTTTGCACAACAGAAACAGTGTGGCATACAGGCAGTTATAAATTAAACTCGTATTGGTCAACTCTATCGGGGCAACAGAGATATCTCTCTTCGTTGAGCACGCTCGGCAGTCTAACAGTTACCGGGATTACAAAGCCCGTCCTATCCAATCTGGGGATCATCTGGGTTTATGTCGCCACCCCCTGGCCATCACCAGGGCGAATTGGCCCACCTTGATGAATTTATGAGTGTGGTTGAAATGGGTGCGAGACCGGAGGGGAAGGGAGTGTAAATCGATGGACACAGATTCTGTTATGATACACCTAGTGGCCTACGGTTATGGCTTACTGTGGTAGTTTCGGCTCCTTAATAAGGGAGAGCACCATGTTGAACGGTCGTGCACGCAAAGAATCCGAGTTTGGAGGGAAGGTTGCAGCAGTATCCAGATTAGATAAGCGCAGCCAAAAGGTCGATGCTACCATGTTAGCAGCCTTTATCAACTTCCTTCCTCCCGACTCACAAGCAAGATCAGCCCAAAATATCAAATGATGGGACTGCACGACAGTCACGATATCGTGAATTGACGAGTTGCTGAAACCTTGTATTTGTGCCAATTGTTGCAATGGGGTGGTTCGACAGCTTCTTTGGAGCAAAGACTAATGCCAATGCCGACCCTCTGCAGAAGCTTGACCCCAAGCTGCGCGAGTTCTTGGAGAAGGAGTCGCCATTGAAATATACAACTGCCGCTGTACAGCAACAACAAGAGAAGCAGCAACCAGGCCAGACTTCAGGCACACAGCCCACGGTCGATGGGGCAAATCAGGAAGCAACTGCGGGCACAGCAGGTCCAACGACGACGAGGACAGACCAGAGGTGGGAGAATGGCGTGCCAAGAGAATCCCTCTATCCTGACGGGCGATACGCCCACCTGTGGAAGACATACAAGCCGATGTCGGACGTCGAGGCCGAGACGAAAACAGACCACGAAAAGCTGATGGACGTGTTGGATGCGTACAAGGACCGCAAGGCGCATATCGGCCGGGCCGCGCTGGAGAACTGCGCTCTGGAGCAGATGGATTGGAACGTGTGCATGAAGTCCGGTGACGTGGCCAGCAGGATGACCATGTGCAGCGCCGAGGTCAAGAAGTTTGAGAGGTGCTACATGGTGCAGTCGGTAGGGCTAGAATCTATCTCTCCGCCACTGTTTAACTCCTGCCTATATGTCAAGAGCCCCTCCTCCCGCCTGCCGTACTTTTCTTTGACTGAAGGCTGACTTCGGCATGTTTTGTCCGCGGGTCTGAAGCGCCTGCTGAAAGCCCTGGGGTACATCTCGGTGCGCGAAAGGCCTGCAAGCGTAGACGAGGAGATCCAGATGCACGCGGACACGCTCTATCACCAGATGCTGGAACGGGAGGCGGCTTTAGAAAAGGCCAAAAAGGAAGGCAGGCCGGCCCCCAAGTTCGCCCCGCTCGTGCCGACGCCGACACCGTCATCCATAGTGGCGACGGCCCAGGGCGAAGAGAAGCTCACGCCCGAGATGGAGAAGGCGATACAGGAGAAGCTGGCAAAGGTGCCCGAGGAGGACAGGGCGGCTGAGGAGGCGGCGATCAAGGCGGACATGAGGGCCCGAGCGGAAATCGCGGCCAAGGTCCAGGGCCTGTGGAAGGAGCAGGAGAGGGAGAAGGAGGCGAGGAAGCAAAAGGGTACGGAGACGCTGATAGACAAGGTCAGCGGCCTGTTTCAGGTAGCCAACAAGAAAGATGAATAGGGGTGCCTGTCTTCTATTCTTTATGAGGACACGTTGCTGGACGCAGCCAGATGCCTGCCGTGGTATGGCTGTACGTTTGTGAATAAGTGTCTCTTGTTGTACAAAATTGCTCGCCAGTCAGTGATGTTAAAAAGGTCCCATTTTCCAGCCCAAGAAAAAGGGGTCAGGGGTTTGCCTGCAGAAACCCCGCGTATTATATTCCCACATCTTCCAGTCCCCTTTCCTGGACCGTCAGTCGTCCGCATGTCCAAGCGAAGATGGACATATGAATGAGCCGCAAGTCGTAATTCGTATAAGTTATAAGTCGTCAAACAACTTCCCCAAAACTTTACCTGGAGGTGTCCAGTGCCCCCAGTGCCAATTGCTCCTGCTCAATCTACCCTGGTCTCAAAGCCAAAAGCCCCAAAAGCTCTGTTCTCATCTGCCCTGCAGAGCAGCCGCCGCCCTCTCGAGATATGCATTGAAACTCTTGACCTGATTTAATATGCCAGCCCCATGTCCGTCCGCGCAGACCTGGTCGCTGACCTGGCTGATCAGCAGCTCGAGGTTGGCCAGCTCCGCCTGTTTTTGCTCCGACTCTGTCAGTTCAGGGGCGGCGCGGCCTTCGTCCACGGCCAGCTCGATGTCGTGCATTGCCGAGGATATTTGAATATGGCGCTTTTTGGTTGCGTGAAAGTGCCGCAGTCAGTGCCAAAAGTTGCCACGGGAGAGACTGAAGTCTTGAGGGGAGGTAAGAGTTGGGTTGGGGGGTTGGAGAGCCGTAGATTAACAAAAAAAACATACTAGCACTTGTTTGCTCTCCTCCTCGTGCTTGATCCTCAGCGCGTCCATGCGTAATGCCACCTGCTCTCTCTCCGCCCGTAGCCGTAATATCTCTTCGCGAAGGCTCAGCTTCTCCTTCTGTGCGGCACGCACGCGCTTCTTCAAGGTGCGCAGCGAGTCCAGTGCGATCGTCTACCGAGGGGGACCACGGTTAGATTAGCTTGCGTTTAAGGGGGGAAATCCGAGGAGAGGCAGGCTTGAAAAATCGCTCACGTGCTCAAGAAATCGACTTCTCAACTCCTCCCGGAACGCATTCACCGCCTTGATCTTGGTGTTAAACTGCCTCCTGGTGGCGGCATCCTCGGTGCTGTCTGCCTTTGTCTGGAGGAATCGCAGACTGGTCTGGGTCACTTCGTCGCATACTTGCGAGAGGATGTCGATAGAATTGACGCTGCTGCGGTTGGCTAACGGGATACTAGAATTGAGGATATCCGCATTCGGCTCGTCCTCACCGTGACGGATGGGCTTGGTGAACCGCTGGACTAAGATGGGGACGGTCATGTCGGCATCTCCATCAGCGGCCTTCTGACCATCCACATGCGCCTCGCTCTTCTTAGTCCTCTTCGGCTGCCGCTGTTGCTGCTGTCTTTGTTTTTGGAGAGGTGCTTTTTGCTTGGCTTTCTGTCGTGCTGGCTGTTTCCTTGCGCTGGAGGCTGGTGATGGTTCGTGTTCCTCGGGCGCGGCCGCCGATCTAGAGCCGAGTTCCGGGGATACCATTCGAATGCTTCTCCGTGTTTGTTTCCGTCTAAGCCGTCGTGCGGCTTCCTCATCGTCAATCTCCTCAGCCTCTTCCGGCTCACCCAACTGCCCCGATTGCTCCAGCTCTGGTTCCACTTCGCCTGGACCGATCTGGGCTTCCGTAACGCCCATATTACCATTGGTAGCCCCGCCGAGATCTATTGTGCCGTTGCGACTACGGCTTCTCCGCATCGAGACGATAGAATGAGTGGACGATTCCGGAGACAGCTCATCCACTTCTACTTCTGCGTCGGCCTCGGCTTCCACTTCCGTTCCTTCACTAGAACGTCGCGCAGTCCGTTTCTGTTGTACCTGGGCCTGCGAATTCGTCATAACAGCGAGTCTCGAGGCCCTCGCTTTCCGTTGTACTTGAGCGAGGGGTGAGGACTCAGTAACGCTACAAACGACGCCAGAATTGGTAGGGGACAGCTCGTCCACATCATCATCATCATCATGCGCGGAAGCTGAGCGCGGAATTTGAGGCAAGCTTGGCCGAACCTCCGAGGAGAGTTCGTCAACACCATCGTCGTCCCCGGCTGTGGGGGAGATGGGCTTCGAAGTACGCGCGCTCCTCCTGGCGCTCAAAGAAGTCGAGGCAGCTGTGGCCTTCGTGGAATTCGTCGACTGCCGCCGTGCCTCCATCGACTTCCTCCTCAATGGTGAGGATGAGCCCACGGCGTGCTCAGACGGCCCCAGACTTCGCCCGGCGGAGGAGAGGACCCGTTTTAGCGCGGCGCTCTGACTTGCGGCGGGGCCGATGTGTACCCGTCGCCGTTGTCCACTCCCGGGCGCCTCGGCCGGGCTCTCCGTGACCTCCTCGTAGCCACCAGCGATCACCAGGCGAGTCGGTGATGAGACGGGCCCCCTAGGTCCTCGGACTGTACCCAAGCTACCAGACGCCTCGTCTTCGGTGTTGTCGGGCATTTCATAGATTCTCCCCTGGAGATTTTTAGAGGACGCCGTTCCGGGCGCGGCTTGGGATGAGGACCCCGCCACTGGCGGCCTCGAGCGGGGCCCATCGTTTCTGTCCTTATTCAGCCGTCTCCTCTTCGCTGAGGAGCCTAGCTCCGGCGACAGGACTGGGGCTTCCTCCTCCTCTTCGAGCGGGAAAATGGGTCCAAATGAGATGCCCTCGACCCGGTGTCGCCTGTGAGATGTGGTTAGTACGCCTTCAGCAGTGCCAGCCTGGACGGAAATCGGTGTGTCTTACTGGGCCCCCCGGAGACGCTGCTGCATACGCTCCTCGCGACCTTATGGGACGGACAGTTAGGTTAGCATGCGTCTTGTTATACACTGCCGAATTGAAACACGGAACTAAACGTACTGTTGGCCATTGCGATTCAGCCTACAAGAGCAGAAAAGAAAGGATGGGACTGAGACAGGAAATTGAATGAGAATATTTGATAAAGTTAGTCCGGAACGGAGGCCATAAGAAAAATCGTCTCATCGGTGCTCCGGTTGACCGCGACGCGTAAATGAGAACGGACGCTGGACGCGACTGTGGGGTCCTTTCTTCGGTGAGAAAAACGGCCCCCAAAGTCCGGTTCGGTATCCAAGCGCTCAGTTGAAGTTGACTAGATCACTTGGAAACACCAATAAAGAAAATTCGCCCTAGGATACAGACAGATACTAATAACAAATTTACATACAATACCACTTGCCCATGAAGCCTTGAGATCACGTCACTCATCCCCATAGTCAAGGCTGCTAAGTATGTACATAGTATCATCGGGAATAATCGAAACTAATTTACAGCGTGGTGAGGGGTTAATATTAGGTTCTAATCACCTCTTCTCGGTCTGAGCACGCATATTCCCCTCTTCCCCGCCGCCGCCCCCTTTCTGCCCTTCTGGGACTTCTGGGTGCATGCGCAGCTTCCCCATCAACTGGACCACCGTCTTGTTCTCTTCTCTCTCCCTGGCCTCCCTTTCCAGGACGGCCCTCTCCCTCGCGGCCGATTGGCTCTTGTCCATTTCCTCCTCCTCCCTCCTTGCTACCTCCTCCGGCGCCACAATCTTGTCCTTCTTATGCATCAGCTTCTTGACCAGCTTCTTGCTCTTCTTCCTCATCTTCACGTAAGCCTCCAGTCCAACCAGTATGGCGTACGATTTCGAGATTGACACGTGCGTCATATCGACTCCTTCCTCCTTGAGGGACTTCACGAATGCCCGGAAGTTGGAGGCCGGGGGCCGGTAGTGTCCGCTGAGCGGTGAGAGAGAGCTCAGGCGCCCATTCTTGATCTTGATAAGGCCGGCTGCGGAGATGCGGGTGCCCTGAAGGAATGAGCTGTGCTGGAAAGCACCTGAGCTCTTTATTCCCACGAAAAGTCGGAACGAGGTGTCGGCCACAAAGATCCATGTGTTCTTCTTGATTGACTTTCGGAGCAGCTTGTTGAAGATTGTGGCTGCCGAGACGTGGCGGACCTTCTTGATGCCCTTTGCCTCGTCGAGGGCTGGCGTCGCGTACTTTGCCGCCCTGGCAGCCTCCGTCTCAGAGTCCGACGTGTCAAAATCCGAATCGTTGCTCTCCCCTGTGCTGCTGTCGCCGAGGAGGCGGGTCTCGTTTGTCAACATGGGGACAAATGCGGGTGTTGGGTCATCCAGCGGCACGATGCCGTGAATGGAGTCCTTCCAACTCTCTACAGTGTCAATCCGGACGTCGTTCTTCGCCCAGCACAGCCTGCCCTCGCCGTCCACCTTCACGAGGTAGTATTGGCGTTCTTCACGGCTGAGGTAGCGTACACATTCGCGATCTAACCGGTCTCGGGGACATGCCTGTATCTCGATAGAACGGCCTTCGCCGTAGTCCAGCCAGTAAAAGAAGTTCTCGTGTGTGTCGGCCTTCTTCCATTCTTCGTGGTACGTCCGAAGGTTCGAGCCGTACCGGTGCTTGAGATCGACCATCTCCAGGAAATACTGAAGGCCCATGGTCTTTGCATCCTTCCTTCTCCTCTTCTTGGACTCTTCCCTCCGTTGCTTCTCCGCTTTCCGTCGCTCGCGCTCCTGACTGTTATGCAACGAGCTGGCGCTGTTGGAGGAAGACGAAGAGGACGACTCCGTGTCTGAGTCTGAGTCTGAGTCCGAGCTGGAGACGGAGTCCTGGTCAAACCCCGCCCTCCGTGCGATGACGGCTGCCTTCCGCCAGTTCCGCCTAGCTGCAACGGAGCGTGTAGTCCCATCCTGGCTGACAAGGCCACCAGAGCCGCCAGCATTCCCAGGTACAGATTCCTCACGGGCCCGTGGAGTTGTGAGCTCACGAAATCGGGCCTCACGGATGGCATGCGTCCACCTAGTCTCGGCGTCGATTCCGAGACCTGCCATCTGACGTCTCACACGATATCCCCGATCTAAAGAGCCGAGGTCAGTCCATCTATGATGCGTACGCCTCGCAGATTTGAGGGTCAGGGGAAGCCTGTGACCAGAAGCTTGCTTCCACTTACAAGTCCGCTGTATCAGGGTCGCTGCCCGTGTGAAGAGTATGTCGTCCACGATGCCAGGCCGACTCCTCGATACGGATGACATTGCTGACGATACGCCCGTCGTTGGCTGGGAGTGCTCGGCCGAATGTGCGCCGGACTCTGGTCGGCGCGCCATTTCGCGGGAGCGGCGCTTCAGCTCACGGGATCGTCGTTTTGAGTGGTCCTGCCGATTGGCTTGAACTTGGGCAATCCGCCTGAACTCCCCAGGGGTAGGCGGCACAAGTGAATCAAGATACTCCTTGTGCGACTGTGAGCACCTCGTCGTGGCGACAGTCGACGACGTGGTATTTCCACGCAACCGGGATCCGGGAGGTCGCCGGTGTCCTTTGTTGGGGCTCTCCGGAGGGGTCTCGGGAGGGGTAGCTGGAGGGGTCAGGCCTGGACTGACCACCGGCCTCGGAGCCGTTGTTTGCCGCTGTTCGATTCCCATGCTGCCAAGAACTAGACTAAGTACGTAGTCTGTTGGACGGGCCACCACCGCGAGCGCTCCAATCTGGCACCGACCGATTGATACCGTGCCGACTGGAATCAGCCGATGGAGAGGCCCGAGGGCGCCGCAACTGAGTTTCTAGGACCCTGAAACCACCATTTGCAGCAAACCCTATGCAGATAGATCCCTATTCACCTGACTCGCACGGATAAGGGGACGAAAATCAGACTGAAGCAAACAGAGCTGCCTTTCCCCTCCTCTTGCCACATGGAGTAATTATTGAGGAGCATACAGATTTGATATTGAATAAAATATTCATTAGCAAGGGCAGTAGACTAGTAGTGTAAGAGACCTGAGGAAGTTAGGAAGATGTTAAGTATCCAAAATCCGGTTATTGCGGCACCATGTGCACATGTGGAAACTTCCCATGTTACTGTGCAAGACAGCCAGCCAGCATGGCAGCGCGTGGAAGCGCCGCGTGAGCTTATCAGTGAACGGCCAACAGCTCGAAACCTCTCTGTGCGCTGTGGTAACAAAGTCTGAACTGATGAGCATCGTCAGGGTCGCCAAGATAGGGCCAAGCCAAGGCAGGTATAATGTATAGTACGTATACCTGCTCCGTAGGTTGATAAAAGGAAGATCTGAGGTGGTGACAAGAAGATCCAGTCATCCAGCCACAACCTGGTACCTGTCAAGTGCTATGGAAGCCGCGTGGAACAGCGAACAGCGGCAGCAAAAGCGTTCATGCTTCTGTGGAAAGTTTGAGTTGATGCTTCGTAAGTTGGTGGCGGTGTATTGCGGAGCTGCTTTGCACCAAGCAAAAACAAGTTGAGGCGGGACCGTGCCGGCGACTGCCTTACAGCATGACAGGTAGCAAGGCGCTGCAATGACCGACGGGAGTCTCAAGCTAGAGCTTGTTAGATACTTCTATATTAGCGGGCGCGTTCATCTCTGTTCAATGCGGCGACTTGCTGACGACAACCCACAGACAGCAGCCCTCCACATGACTTGTGTGACTTTTTAGTCAGCGCAGGAGACACGAGGATGTCCGTCTCGGCCATTAGACTCCTAGGAGATCATGCCCAAAAGGTTGGCTGGCAATGCTGGTAAGCTTGTATCAGATGCCGGATCCCCCCGGCCAGAGGACAGAGATGAAGGTGGCTGTTGTTCATGGAAATCGAACATATCGCGTTGAATTGCTACCTACCTAGGTGGGTACCTACCCGCCCGGCCACACATCTACCTCTTTGCGGTGTTGTCAACAGACAGGAAGCCTGTGACGATTAGCGACGGGAGTCACATCAGTGGCTTCTTCTAAACCTAGTAATAGGAATCGAGAGGCTGTAGGTATTGCTTTCTTTTTGCCCGGCGATTATCAATCGAAGCAGCTATTCATCCAATCCTTGCTTGGGTAGTGCCCTGCAGTCCTGGACTTTCAATACTGGAGAGATGTAGTTATGTTTGAGGTGAAGGGCTGCCGCCGAGTAGAGCATTGAAGGGGAACGGGAGTTCCCTAGGTAGGTAGGTATCTTAGGTTGTTACAGTGTAGTGTCTCTGGTGGCAGGCCCGCCAAACGTGGAGAAGGAGGGGGTTTTTTTTGGTAGAGAGGGAAAAAATTGAAAGGAGGACCATGACCTATTGAAAACAAAGCGCCCTGTGCTATCCATGTTCAGTCACGCTCACCAGCGAAGCAACGCCGACGAAAATCAGGGAGGACAACCCCAAAAGCCGATACAAAGAACGTTAGTTGGGCATCGCATCAAATGAGCCGGGGCCTGCCTTTGCCGGGCGCATCATGAATGCATTTTTCATCTTCAGCAATGCCCTCCGTGACACGCTCCAGGCGAGTTGAGGGCCCAACCCGACACGCCCCAGAGTCGCTGCCCGCGACGCACACGCGCAGCCGCAACAAAACAACGTCGGCACTCCAACAGATCGACCCTCCCCATCAAAAGCGCCGTCGAAACGACCATGATGAGTACGATCGCTATTCAATCAGGTCTCCGAAAAAGCAAAAATTGTCGAGCATAACCTTTCAAATCCCATCGTCGTCAAACGGGCCGCCACGAGCCACAATTGAGACCACGTCGTCTGGTCCACTGCCAGTACCCGGAAGTGGCCCTGGAGCCTCGTCGCCTGCGGGTTCAAAGCCCCATCCTCCGCTGTCGCAGCAACGCCACCGAGACCTACATCACCCGCCAGTGCCACTTCAGTCACAGGCTCCCACGAGGCTCCAGTCGCAGCAACCGCAGCAACGAGAACAAGTAGAACAACCACCGCCACCAAACGATGGCGCAGCTTTTCAGAACAGGAACAAGCCTAACAAACCGGGCAAGAAGCAGAACGGGCTTATTAATTCACAGCCAGATGTGGTGCAATCGCAATTGCAATTGCAATCGCGCCCAAACTCACTACCGAAGCCGTCAGAGGGGCGCAAGTTACGCTCCCAGGAGACAGTCAGGTTCAAAAGTGAACTCTCCGCTTATTTTCCCGATTACGACGAGGTCATTGGTAACGACGTCAAACCAAAACGTACGTAAGCGTGCAACACCGCCTTTCACTATCCCTGGGTTTTCCTAGGAAAACCCGCCTGTTACCCAAGCCTATAGGCCCAAGCGGCTCTGCTTGCCCACTTCGTCAGTCTGACAAGCCCTTGTTGCAGATGTGATTGATGCCGACACCACCTTCCTCTTGGTTGGTCCTGCACAGCCGAAGCCGACACCCCGACCGGAGCATTTGAATGTCAAATACCATGACGGATGGCCAATTCGGAGTTACAGCGACGACCTCTTCACCAACCTCGTTGATTGCCAGAAGCTTGATTTGACCAGCTTGATGCGCCTCGATGCCGTGGAGGGTGCCGGTGACCCTTTGCCCGAATCACTCTTCGACCCCGCGCACAAGAAGGCTGAGAGGGCGGAGAGGTCAATTCGGAACTCGGAGAGGGGACGCGCCCAACATGAGAAGGAGCAGATTATTCGATTGTTGGACGGGCTGCAGGGGCCGGACTGGCTTCGAACTATGGGGGTGAGCGGCGTCACCGAGAGTAAGAAGAAGACCTTCGTCCACGCCCGGCGGCACTTCATCAAGGGTTGTGAGGCCATCCTAGAGAAGTTCAGGAAGTGGAACGAGGAGGAGAAACGCAAAAAGTCGGAGAAGGCCGCTCTAGCAGAAGCCGCTCGTCTTGAGAATGGCAAACGACACGGTGGCGACATCAAGCGAGACCAGACCGACTCCGAGAATGAAGATGGTTCTCGCTCCCGAGAAGGGTCCGATGCTGCCGGCCGGGACTCGCCCATTAGCGATGGGGACCCGCCAGAGTACAGCGACGTTGATGCCTCCATAGCCAAGCAGCTCCGCGAAGAGACCATGGCAAGGTCGAAGCTGGCCGCAAAGAAAGCTCCAAAGCGAGGCCGAAAAGCTCCGCTATCGGCATCAGCATCGGCACCGCAGCCGCTGCCGCCACTGGAAGCTTCTGTCCCCAGACCTTTCACGTCTTTCTTCAGCAAGAAATACCAGCGGGACGCGGCGATGAGCACAAGCCGGCGCAAGGGCAGAACCGTGCTAGCCTGGGGCCAACCCGTGCCAGACATGGCGGAAGCGGAATTTGCTCTTCCTCCCGACTTTCGGGACGAGAGCACGCTTCGCTGTATTGCGCGTCGCAAGCGGCGTGACAGGAGGGGGAGTAGACATTGATACCCATACCCACTGATAGATGTGCGTGGAGTTTGTATACGCGCAGGCTGTGGCGTGGCACACCACATTCGGGGCTATGTGCTTTCTGGCTTAGGTTCCTCTTGTATCTTTAGTTGCATCGCGGGGCGCTATGGGGGACTGGGAGTGGCTGGGCAATGAGAAACGACCGGAGGGCTGGGCCATGAAAATTTGGTAAGGTGTAATACAGACGGCAGCGGTGGAGTTGTGCTGGTTTGCTCTCAAGGGTGCTAGCACGTCCCTCCTTGATTGCTCCTGAGGCTCGACGGGACGATGATGTCCGAGAAAAACACGAAGGGCCTTGAATCTCTCATTACGGGAAGTCAAGTCTGACGAGAGATGGAAAATCAAAGAGGGTGTATTAATTAGCAATGTGTAGGAAGTTCGTTAATAAATACCTACCTACCTATTCTCGCCGTTTCCAAATTGGGAACTTATCCGTATTGTCACCGTCGTTAGTAAAGGCCGGAATTCGCTCCAGAGCTCCTCAGGGTTGTCTAAGGTACTAAAAGCTCATCATCCTGACCGCTATAGTTTTAAGTAGTAGCCGGTAGTCTACAGTGCAGCCTCGTCTTCCGACTGTGGCGATACTCGCTAAATCTTCATCACCTCTAGGGACTGATAGTGGCTCAAGTCCCTTGAAGATGCCCAGGCAGTTGCGAAATAAGCCCTGTAGTTTAGCGGGGTAGCCCCCGTACGTATCGTTTTCCTATGCTGTAGGAGTACTGCCCAAACGGGCTTGGTAAGAATGCCCAGGAACTTTGTCGTTTTGCCCAGAAGTTCTCGCCAGGGCGTCGCGTTGTGACCCAATCAGAATTGATTATATAATCAGAAACCTTCACCGATAGGTGTCGCCGTTGGGTACCAGCAAGCACGTCACCACAAGCAGGCGTCCGACAATTTTGAGACTCGCGACAACGACTACGACGCGACGGCGACTAATACGACTGCAGCCGTTCTCTCGCCATCTTTTATTCTTTGTTTTATTCCTCTTCCACCTACTCGCCCTCGACGTATCACATCCGACCAACTCAGGCTAGTTACGACATACTGCCCGCCTGATTGACGTTTCCTGTCCCTTCCCTGCGAGGTTCGTTCTGCACGCCTACGGCTTTTAAACTTAGATGCGAGCTTGCTTTCAGCCCGCCGCCCATGGGCGAGCATGAGCTTATCAAGGCACCCTTTCCCCCATATTGGACCTCCTACTCTCCAGGTTGTCCTAAGCCCTTGTCTGGCGTCGACTTTCCAACTGCGGGCCTACCGACCGACTCCCAACTCTCGACCACCAGCTCTGTTAACTCACAAATCGCATATGCTATTCATGGAATCACCGTAGCCTCACAAAAGGTGCCACCCACGTCTGCGCTCAGCCCAGGGCCTCGCTCTGCGACTGCCCACCAAGACCTCATCTACAGCAAAGGCCGAAGATGCAATCTTGAGATCTTGGGCTTGAACTGAGGCGCGCATAGCGAGTTTTAGCCTCTAGTGTCTACACCTCTTTCATAGGCCGTCTTTGTCTGGATCTCCATCTGTCGTTGCCGTCGCGATCGCGAGGGTCTTTTAAGCACAAAAATGCCCGGCGCCGTCGAGATGGAGTTGGCAGGCGAGACAGACACCCCCGGGGATTCCTGGGATAGGTTCGTGGTGATGAACCAGGAGGTGGAGCTAGATGTCAACTTTCGAGATAAAAGCATCCAAGGCATCGTCAAGATGATGATCTTCCCGCTAAACGACCAGCTCGATTCTATCCGGATCGACGCTCGCCAGATGGAGATCGATACCGCAAACATTACAGTGAACCAGAAGAAAGTGAGGGCTGTTTTCCACGACCCGTACGAGAACATGGACATCCCGACCGGATTCGACTGGGATGCAGCGCAATATCCTTACCAGCAGGCACGGATAGGCCCTCTCCTGCCACGCACCTCGGGCCAGCTGCCTGTGGTGAATCGAGAAAACAGCGTGGGGTATTCCCCTGTGCTGGGTTCGCTCGAGATCAACATTCGTCCTGAAGAAGTCACAAAGCCGACAACGAAGCTGAAGCTACGAATCCCCAGTGCGGCCGCCCCTGTCAAGGAGGTCGTGGTAGGCGAGAGCCACTTCGAGATATCGATCCCGTTCCGATCCAGACGCATTCGGGACGGCCTTCACTTTGTGGGGGTGGAGGAGACGGACAAGCGGTACCCGCACCTTTATACGCTACACTCCAGGGAGTCCGGGCTCGCCTCTTGTATTTTCCCCTGTATCGACGACCCCGGTGCCAGGTCATACTGGACGATTCGGATAAAGTGCCCTCGGACTCTGGGGGATGCCTTGAAGCAACCTCTCCTCACCCAGCGCACCACAGCCAAGAATGCAGCAAGGGGCTCCGGCAAGGGTGCTGTGGATGTGGTGTCGGAACAGCTGTCGGCACTGACGGAGGAGGACAAGCTGATGGACATGACCGTCATTTGCGCGGGCATGCTGATCGGAGAGGAAATCGACAAGGCTGACGAGTCAAAGAAGGTGATGACTTTCGACGTGCGCGAGGTCCAGATCTCGCCACAGCATGTGGGCTTCGCTGTTGGGCCCTTCCAGCACGTCGACCTCTGGTCCGAGTTCCGCTCAGAGGAGGATGACGAAAAGCTCGGGGATGCAGCGATCAAGATTCACGGCTACTGCTTGCCAGGGCGGGAGGACGAGGTGCGGTTCACATGTGAGGCCATGGCTGGGGCGGCAGACTTCTTCGCGGCCAAGTTCGGCAAGTACCCCTTCGACAGCTACAAGATGTGCTTCGTGGAGGACATGGTTTCAGACACGGTGCCGCTCTATTCGTTCTCTCTGTGCAGCAACAGGATGCTGTACCCGTCAGACGTGATCGACACCGAGGTCGACGTAACCAGGTCATTGGTCCACTCTCTGGCGTGCCAGTACTTCGGGGTTTACATTGTGCCCAACACCAGCCGCGACGCCTGGATCACCATCGGCATAGCCCACTTTATGACGGACCTCTTCATGCAGCTGCTGTGCGGGAACAATGACTACCGGTTCCGCATGAAGACCAGGGCGGACATGCTGGTTGACCAAGACGTCGGCAGGCTGCCGCTCGACGAGCTTGGCAGCTTCCTCCACCTCGGGGACTACCAGATGGACTTCATGGAACTCAAGGCGCCCCTAGTGCTGTTCATCCTCGACAAGCGCCTCACCAAGCGAGCAACCCATAACGGCCTCCGCCGGGTGATATCCAAGATCGTGGCCAAGGCCGGCATCGCGGTCCAAGACGACGCCAGGGTCGTCAGCTCAGAGTCTTTCCGCAAGATCTGTGAGAAGATTTCGCACAACAGCGCCTCTCTGGAGCCGTTCTGGCAGCAGTGGGTGATGTCGTCGGGCTGTGCGCGGTTCGAGATCACGCAAAAGTACAACAAGAAGCACTCTCGGGTCGACGTGACCATCAAGCAGCCCGAGGAGAAGTCGAGTCTCAACCGGCCGCCACTCCAGAAGGACAAGTTCTGGGGCGTCGTGCAGGATCTGCGGCACGTGCCGGAGAGCAAGAAGGAAAACGTGAGCGTGTGGTTCACGGGGCCGATCACGATCGGCATCCACGAGGCTAACGGCACGCCGTACGAGCATGTTGCTGAGATCCGGAGGATGGGGCCCAAGATGTTCAAGCCGATCGAGATGCCGTACAATACCAAGTACAAGCGGCTCAAGCGGACGCGCAGGAACAGAGAGCGCGCCATGGCGAACGCGCAGGGGGACGGCAACGCGGAGAACCTGGAGGACGCGGTGCTCTACTCCCTTGGGGACGTGCTCCAGACGCCGGAGGAGGTCAGTGCCTGGAAGCTGGCCGACTGGACGCCCGAACAAGAAAAGTCTATGGAACACGACTCGTTCGAGTGGCTCAGGCTGGACGCCGACTTTGAGTGGATCTGCTCCATGAAGACAAACATGCAGCCGTGGATGTACGTGTCGCAGCTGCAGCAGGACAGGGACGTCGTTGCTCAGCAGGACTCAGTGCTCTACATGTCGAGCAAAGCCGGCGGGGAGATCGCCGCCTCGGTGCTCGCCCGCACCCTGATGGACCCGCGGTACTTCCACGGGATCCGCACGCAGGCCGTCACGGCGCTGCAGAAGCAGGCCTGGCCCAAGGAGGACGAGGTGTACAACCCGGAGACGGGCCAGACGCACAAGATCAAGGTGACCGAGATGGGCGGCATGGGCCACCTCATACGGGCCTTCAAGAAGTTCTTTTGCTACCCTGACACTCAGACGCCCCGGCCGAACGACTTCTCCAACAAGATGCAGTACTTTGTGCAGCGGGCGATCCCGGCGGCTGTGGCCAGGGTCCGGGACAAGGGCCGCTGCCCGCCCGAGGCCAAGCGGTTCATCCTCGAGCAGCTCCGCTTCAACAACAACTCGGACAATGAGTATTCGGACCACTTCTACGTGGCAGGCCTGTTGGATGCCCTGGCTACCAGCCTCGTGCCCGAGCAGCAGCCAGATCAGGTGCCTCTGCCGCCGAGGGACGACGACCCGGCCGTTGTGGAGGACAAGGCCTTCCTCGCAGAAGCACTGGTGGAGATTGAGCGTTACCTTCGCATGGACGAATGGACCAACTCGTATCAAAACATCTGGACCAGGGCCGCGCTGGGGTGCAAGCAGAAGCTGATGAAGGCCCAAGTCATCCCCATCTCGGCCATGGACTTTGTGCAGTATCTCCAGGACGGCACGCTGGACCTGGTCCAGATCAAGGCCTTCGAGGCCCTGGTTGACCTAGGCTCTTTGCTGCACAAGGGCGTTCTGCGACTCCTGCTCGCCTTCATGACCACACACCACTCTCCCTTTGTCCGGGATCGCCTGTTCAAGGTCTTTTGCGCTGGCGTTGCCGGCTGGGCCTTTGGAGAGTACGCAGACCTGCACAAGCCAGCGCCCGACACCTCGGCAGGGAAGCGGCAGCAGGGGCAGGGGCAGCCCGCTGGTGGTGGTGGTGATGATGACGACGATGATGCCGATGCCGATGCTGATGCCGATGACGTCCTTATGATGGAGCACGCCGACGTCATCATCGAGAAGAAGAAGGCAGAGGAAGCCCGTCGGCAAAGCATCCAGGGGGCTCTACAGGCTCTGCAGCAGGAGGTCTCCAAGCTTGAGAGCCAGAGCCAAGATCTTTGGCTCGAGATTTGGAAGGCCATCTCATCCCCCGTCATTGGGCTGATGGAGCAGCGCAACATCCTGGACATGTGCCAGACCTTGTTTCAGCCTGACTACTCGTGTAGGATCACAGTCAGGCACCCGACCATGTGGTCCGTCGACCGGATCCCCGGAAGGTCAGGCCACCCTTGTCTCTTCTTCAAGGCCGTGCCTCGGCCCTTCTCGAAGCGGCCCATCGTGGAGGAACCTCCTCCCCCTCCACCACCTCCGCAGCAGGGCGTCCCCGAGCAGCAAGGGTTAGCCCCGGTCCCGACCAATGCCATGGCCACTACCCCTGCAGCCGCCGCTGCCACCGCCACTGCTGTTGCCACTGCTGCAGACCCCTTCTCCGTCCAGATGAAGCCTATTGTGACCACAGCACCTGGTCCTTCTCCTGCTCAGACACCTACCATACAAAGGCAGCCGTCCAAGATCAAGCTGGTGAACAAGGGAGCAGCCAGCTCAAACGGAACGCCCGTTACCCTTGCGAAGGGAGCCCGAGCATCTATATCCGTTGCTTCCCCGGGCTCGTTGGCCGGCCCAGGCGTCGGCGCCTCCATCTCGGTTGTGCCGTCCCCCCAGAACGTGGTGGCCGCCGCGGCCACCAGCGCTGCTGGACTTGCTGGTGCTGCCGCCCTGGCCGCCTCCGCTCTACCTTCCCTGTCGTCCCCTGAGAATCAGGGCGTGAAGGGTGTGAACATGACCACGGGAGCGGGGACGGCGAAGACCCCCAAGCCGAAGAAGCGGAAGCTTGCCGACGACGAGACAACGGGCACAGGTGGTCGGCCGAGGAAGATGCTGAGGATACGGTGTCCCGGCTACTTTTACAGACTGGAAGAGAGGACACAAAAGGCGATCATGGAATCTGGAACCGTTATTGCTGCGGCGGCTTCCCCTGGCAAGTCTGCAAAAGCCACACCAGGCGCCACTCCATCTGGGCGTAAGCCGCTTCCCTCAGGCCCTTCATCCACGGCGGTGGCTACAGAGGCATCAGCATCTCCGTCCTTGTCTACGGGTCGCACGCCCGCCATCAAGGTCCGAAAGCCTCTCCCTTCGGCGGCCCCGATGAATGGCTCGCCGCTGCAACCACAGCCAACAGCTCATGTGCCTGCGCCTGCGCCTGCTCCTGCGCATGTGATTGAGTCGACAACTCTACCACCTCTAGCCCCGCAGCCGGGGCATAAGAAAATCAAGATCAAGATCGGAGCACGCCCGAAGCCGCCACAGCCTTGAGGAGAGTTGCCCTTATGCGTTGGAGGGAGGAGCGTGATTCGAGAAAGAGAACAACCCGCCCCCTTGTAACACTTCGCACACATGATATTGTTTTTGTATACACAGATAGACACACACATGAATGTAGAGAGGGTACTCAAATCATTAGGGGTGCTAGCATGGCAAGGATGTCGTGATGAGCATCCACAGTCATCGAACAATAAAGGGTAATATTAGGCGATGCCATCCAGTGATGTAGACTATTAGTTTTATGCTAATAGTCATCCTAGATATGCGATGCATTCCGAGGCAGTCTAAACTCTGAGGCCGCGGGTGAGTCTAGAGAGAGAGGAGACAATAGAAGAATAAAAGTGCGCGAGATTGAAGCGTGGGACCATGATCCGTAGGTATTTTCTATTGCCCAAGAGCTACATAATTGTATAGCAAATATGCCCCCTTTGAATATCCAGCAAATACCTACCTACCTACCTAGGTAGCCAACAGATAGGGTTCGTAAATGGCACAAAGCAGGGTGAGCTATGCAACAAGATATATGTGCAGTTATAGTCGGACAAGCCGAGAACCACTTCGTTACCTTCTTCTGTGCCTCTTTTCTCGGCTCTCATTCTCATTCTCATCCTCTCTCTCCTCTCATCGCCGCCGTGAGGCTGCCACCCCGATCCTCTCCTCCCTGCTGCGAGTGACCCTCCCGGCCGGTCCGGTCGCCGCCGCTGCTGCTGCCCCGGATGCAGCGGCTGAGGCCTCGGCTCCGCCAGGACCAGCGGGGCCGCCCCCTCCTGTGCGTCTCTCATTCTCCACCGTCGGGGTTGAGGAAGCTGCCCGGCTGCCGGGCTGGTGTGAGGGGGTGGGTGTCGTCATTGCTGTTGCCACGGCTGCTTCTCGACGCATGGCGTTGTTGCCGTTGGCCAGGGCGGCAGCGGCAGCGGCATCTTGGTGGCCTTGCTGTTGTTGTTGTTGTTGTTGTTGCCTCCACTGTTGCTCTAGCAGCATCTGTTGTTGGTGATGGCGAAGGTGCAGTTGACGGGCATGGTGCTGTTGCTGCTGCTGCTGTTGAAGGTGTGGTGGTTGGTCGCTGTTGTTACCATCGACTACGTCATCCATGTCCTCATCGGACTGGGCAGCAGGGTGGTGGTGGAGGTGGTGTTGATCGTCTCCCTCGTCCACGTCTACATCGGCATCCTCGTCGTCTTCTCCTTCTTCGTCTTCCTCCTCCTCTGAGGATACCGAAGTCTGGGAGGCGAAGTCACCAGGGAGGAAACGACCTGCCCTGGCATTCTGGGGATGCTGTTGGTGGGGATGAGGATAGCGATTGAGGTGTGGGTGGTGCTGTTGTTGTTGTTGTTGTTGTTGGTGCTGGTGCTGTTGTGAGCGATGGTGTGAGTGTTGGTGCTGAATCTGTTGCTGTGGGGTCGGCTTGATACCAGGGCGCGCAAGTGCACGCGCTCCGGTCGCGGCCGCGAGTCGATTCCGTTCTTGCCGGTCCTCGTAAGCCGCGACATCCTCGGCCGTAATAGTGAGGGTGGTTGGGGGTCGACGGAGCATGGTTGTGTCCTGCCTTTGGCAGGCGCGCGTCTCGTGCGGTCTGTATTCAGGTTGGGGGCGGTAGAAGAAAGACACCTGACAGTGCTGACACAGCCCAAGACGGACAAGTCACAGGATAGGTAGGTAGGTAGGCAAGGAATCAGGACAATCTAAGCCAGCCAAAATTCCAAGCTGTGGTGGCCAGTAGTTTGCTGCCTAGATGGGGGCAGATAGAGATACCGGGAGACAGCTAGGATATTTCGGTCTGTTCATGAACGATTACTGTTGGCCTTGTCCTCGGCTGTTGGGCCATCTGGGAGATGAGGTTGCAAGCTGAGGTGCACTGCGCTGGGGGCTGGAGCTGTGGCAGACTTACCTTCAGCTGTGTACGGAGTAGGCACTAGGTAAGCTCCCGTCGTCCAAAGTCTGTGCAATTTCTTAGGGCTGAGGCCACTGACCAACAGACGAAAGTGTATGTAGTAGACGGGATGGAGGTACGGAGTACGTCGGTAGGTAGGTACGTAGGTAGTGGTCGGTTGTCGTGCGCCCCGCGGCGTGGGTCAGTCCCAGTGGAGGTGCCAAGAGTGCCCGCCTGGGAGCCCCACATTGCTTGGAAAGCTGTACAGAAATGGACATGGTCCCGCCGGGCTGAGCCGCAGCGGTACTTCGTCGATTTGCAGCATGGAACAGCTGCTGGGGTGGGAGTCTTTAGGCCATACGAAGCATTCGCTTGTCTTCTTGCCGAAGGATGATCTGTATCCGTACGCAGTACAGGCGTACCTGCCTTAGCTTGCTACCTTCCTCGAGGTAGGTAGGTATTCATCTACCTTCTCGCCTGCTGGCGTCAACCATCAGCTCAGCGGGCAGTCTTCTTTGAGGGTCGAATCGACCTACCAGTTCAGCCCATGAAGAGATCCTTCAATTTTCTGGCAGGGTGTGAACATGGCCCCTAATACGTAGAGTCAAGACGGAACGAATATTCATCCCCGATCCTCCTCCTCAATACATGGAGGGGCTGTATGTTAATTATTGTCTAACTGCAGGGTCCTTTGGGCGGTGGCACGACAGAAGCCTTCGCTTATGAATGACCAACCCCGTGTATCTTGAATATTGCTTTGCATTGATTCGCCAGAGCAATAGCGATCATAAAGAGACATTGGAAGGGAGGAACATGCGATCGCCATCCTGTGGTTCCTGCAATGGACAGGCGAGCATGCGCGAGCACGCGCGAGCACGAGTGTCATGTGGCATTATTTCGTGGACTTGGGGTTTCGGACGCATTCAATGATGTGATGTGACTCAGTTGAGAGCCCTTCAGCGGCTCTGACAATCTACCTACGCAACTGGGGCGTCAGTAGAGCAATGGTCCTGTCGAAAGCACTACCTATTCCTATGTTATCAGTACCGTAATTGATGGGGCAGAGAGAATGCCTCCATTGAATCAGCGAGGCCCCCAAGCAAACTTCGCCGCCTATCACAGTGTAGGTGCAGGGGTTAGTAGTGGTCACGGTGCTTGTCAGCGCAATACATATACGTAAGGGGCATTCTCGTCTTGTTCGATCGCGGTTTGGCCCCAATGGCTCAAAACTTCCTAACCTACCTTACCTACTACATAGCCTCGCCACAGAAAACGGAGACCTGATCTCAAGATACGTTTGTACGTGGGAAACTAGGGTCTATGATCAAGACCCAGAAAGAATCCAAATGCAAGCCAGTGTCCGTTAAAGCAGCTTCCAGAGCAGCGGAGAGGCAAAAAGGCAAAAGCCATTTCCACCTTGGGTAGGGTAGGTGTGCAAAGGGAGTTGAAGTGCCATGGGGCCACAGGAACAGGAGTGATCGCAGTGATCGCAAGCAATCAGTCATGGCGGACCCGGACATGCAGCCGAGGCTGAAACAAGAGGCGGGACAGACATAAACGATTGAAGGCAGATTTGAACAAGATCCCATCATTCAGGGGCAGTGCTCTCGAGAGTTCGTAGACGGCTGTATGCCTACCTCAACACGTAGTAGGTAGCTTTCAAATCGCTCAAAAGTGCAACGGCGGGTGGAAATGAGTTCTGGCACAGCCCAGGCCCCCCCCCCCTCCCTCTCCCTCCCCAAAGACTCCCACACCCTCATAGGTGTCTTATTAGACTCTTGAGGTCTTACGTACGAACCTGTGTTGATCCATCGACATATCGAGATGGAAACCTTAGTTGACAATTCTTCAGCCATCCAAGACAACATGTGGACAAACACACCAGATGCGTACCAATGCGGGCGCCCTGTCTGCGAGCGTCTCTTTCACTCTCTTTCAATCCGCCCACCGATTTCCGCATCCGTTTGTAGTGGCATTGAAGCCGAGATGCGAGACACAACTACGCCATCCTCCTGCCTACACCCCTTATTGCACTCTTCTTCTTGGCTGAGGTGCCGAGGTGTTGCATCCCTCCCTTTTTGCATTCCACATTGAGGTCGCCGCCGACGGCCAGGTTGCCAGGATCGCCCAATTTCCTAAGCTAGCTCCCAATTTGCTCCCAACAGCGTCTTGGGCGTCTATTTTCCAACAGCAGTTGGTCGTTTTTGCCGACCACGACATTTTTACGCGCAAATCGACCTATCTTAGGAGGAAAGACCATGCCACCACTCTGAAGGACCAACGACGCGACAACACGTAACATCGGTCGGTCATTCCGGGGCTGGTTTGTATGTCCAAGTGTGCCGCTGTGCAGGACTTGATCGGAACGCACAATCCGTTTACGAAGCGGAAGCGTTCCTAAGCAGAACACGTCTGGCTGCCTAGGCTCTTGTTATCTACTGCGTACAAAGGTAATCAAAAGGTAGTAGGCAGGATTACATCGATAGGTAGTGGTAACACAAGCCAATTGCGTCAATACGGGCACCAGCATGCCCAGTCCTCCTTGACCGACCTCCATATCGTTGACTTGTCGATGGCATCCAGGCCTTTTTTTTCTTTTTTAACTTCTTCTTTCTGTTCTTTTGCTTTAAGCAGTCGGCCAGTTATATTCATCTCATTTCCATTCCTATCTAAGCGCGAACGCAGCGCATGATGGATTGATCGGCAGCTCGGATCCTCTTGTCGGCTCATCTTCAACTTTCAATCTCACTTGCTTCGTTGAATTCCAAACTTAACATCAAGGTAAATTGCGTGTGCACCATCAACCTCCATCCTCCCTGCCCAGAAGATATAGTGGTCGGTCGACTGGCCGGCCGACCATTGTGGACATCATCTCACCAGTCACCCGCCCAACACACTTTCGACCCGCTTGCCAATTGACCCGGCACCGATTGCTGTTCTCCAGATATGCGGGCGTACCAGAGACGGGACATGGGAAGATTGACGGGAGTGTCCAGGACGCCCTGACAGTACATTGATCTGGCTGCATGTCACCCTCGGCTGCGCCAATCGGCTGACACCAGCGGCGGAAAATAGCACTTCTCACTGGTGGGCCAATCGCGACAAAAATAATCCTTTGTCTAGCAATCTGCCGGAGTCGACTTTTTTTTTCAGCAGATACATGCCCTAAACCTGGCTAGACACACAACGGACCCCGATCGGATCATTGACGGCAACGTGGGGGATTGTTGAGCGAGCTTCCAAGCGAGCAAGCGCCCAGCTAGGGTAGGTAGCAAAGAATAGACGCTCCTGAAGGGGCGAAGACTCCTCCTCATCCCGTCGATTACACTATAGAGTAAAACTTGGCTCGACTACCTGTTACGTACCTACAGGTGGTACCTATGAAGGGCGGGAGATTTCGTGGGGCCAACCCGACCTGGAAGGGCCGGCCGACATGGCTTTGTGGATGACATGCACACACATCCGAAGGAAGTCGCACACAACCACACCCCCACACCCCTCCATCAGAAGAAGGCGCAGATGAGCCAAGTGATTCATTCCTGCCTGGTCCCTGCCTGCTCGGTCTTCCTTGTTGGTTGCACAATGACCTTTGGTCATCCCCGTACATTCCAGAGGCAAGTCTGCTTGCCTCCATTGATACAGTACCCAAGGTAGGTACCTACCATCCCTACTTACCTCGGCAGGTACCTGCTTTGCCATTCCATGACAGACAAAGTACCCCATCGTCCATCCCGGAATCCATGCCTCATTGCCCGCATTCACCCCTCTCGCCTCCTTCATCCCCCTCGCCCCCGAGTGGAGGCCAGGACGGCAGGTACATGCCTGCCTCCCGGCAACTTGACCCTATTCCTCGGTACCTCCAACGTAGAACCACTGCCCTGCGCATATAGACGATATGCAGGCTAGCAGGTTCTTTGATGACAGCGCCACACTGGTTGACTGCCTCTTGCACTTCTGAGTGCTGACACCAATCTGCACCGGCTTTTTTTGGGTGTTTTTTTGGCCTGTGCAGTCTCCTGCAGTTCTGCAGCAACTTATGCGGGCAAGTTGGCTATACTTGGCCCCTCACCTCTACCAATGTCTGGCTTGCTGTCTGCCTGTCCATCTGGGGTATCTCGCTCTCCCCATTGCAAGCATGGACCAGGACCAAGTCCAAGCTCTTCACCACCCCCATACCTCAGCAGGTACCTACGTACGCGTGTAAGAGGTTGGTGAGGAGGTATGTTCTTGCTGTTGTCGTTGGGGGAGGGTGAGGATGGGGTGCCATCCATGACTATATGGATCGACGCAACCCTCACCCACCACACGTACGTCCCCCCTCTCGGGTGCAAGTACGGCGGTTTTTTTCCTGTCCCACCCACCCCTTCGTCTCTCGCGGTGACGTTTGCCTCACGACTCCCTTACCTGTAAACAATTGTGTTCAGCAAAAGGGACAAGTACTGCTCACCCTGCCCACCTGCCCTGACCCATCCGATCCGTCCTGTCCAGCCTGTCTTTCTTTCTGCACCCAGCCGCCTCCGTCTCGCCTGTTGTCTCTGTCCTCCCCATTTTATCGCCTTGGGTCTCACCTGGTCGACACACTTGGCCAGCAGACCTCGTATATTTCCTACCCTTTTCATATAGTGGGTATGTCTGTGTAATACATACATACCTATACCTGCCTACCTCCTAACGTACGATAACCAGTCCCCATCGCGGACCACCTGTCTACCTAACCCCCTACCCAGGTAGTCTGTCTCCCTCCCTTTGCCCTTCTCTCTTCTTCTTCTTCCTCTTCCTCTTCTTCTTCTTCTGCCATCTGTTTGGCGCTGGACGGTTCGGGCCGGTCAGGCGCAACTCATCACCCATCGAGATGTTATCACGATCGAGCTTCAGTATCAGGAGGCTCATCTCCCAGCGGCGTCCCCCGGGGTATGGCAACGAACACAGCCAGCACAGCGAACACAACTACGACGAGGAGGGGAACCTCGCTCACTCGGCCGATCAAGGCGATGATGCCTGGCGGGCTAGTCGGAAAGAGTCGAGAATGAAGGTTCGGAGAGCTCAAAGCTCGAGTCCAAAGGATAGGTCAAGGTCGTGGAGGGCGACCAAGAACGGGACAAAGAAGTCGCCACAGCCGACTGTCATCATCCGCAGGTCTGGCAGTATCCACAGGATTGACGGCCCTTTGCCGCCACTGCCTGACACGCCACATTCCTCGACTAGCTCTTTGTGCAGTTGCGACCGTCGTCGATCAGCTGGATCCGGATCAACTGGGCAAACTGGGAACAGGAGCCCAGCCCTTTGTCCACCTGGCTCAAAGACAACGACACGTCACAGCAACGAGGAAATTCGCTCTTCCTCCTCATCAACGGTTTATTCTGGCGCTACCGCCACAACCTCCACTACTGTACCAAACCCCAAGGAAAACCTACTACCACACTCAAGGTCACCACCCCTGTCACCACAGGTTCCAAGAATGGGAGACACGAGCTTTCTTCACGACATCTCTCCTGACTCGCCGTCCACGGCGAACCCTTTGCAAGGTCCTCCTCTGCAGTCGGATGCAGGATCGGACGCACAGCAAGGTGGTTGGCGGACACCAAGACTGCAACATGCGGAAGACCGTTCCGTGGATGGAATCTCGGAGAACATCAGACAACTGATTCTTGAAACGGACGAGGCTTTCAAGGCCGTTGGCGTTGCCATTTCCGAGGCCAAGATGGCCTCACAATCCTTCCCTTCATCACACGGGGAAACTGGACCAAATCAGTCACTGATGATGAGCCAGTCTGGGCCCATGCTGGAGCCGCGGACGTTTGTCAGGAGGGCCTCCATCTCCAAGACAAAGAGGAGGAGATCGAGGAAGGCGAGACGGAGAGACCAGACACAGCTACAGCTAGGGTTACAGCTACAGCCACAGCCGCAGCCGCGGACGCAACCCCAGCAACCCCAACCACAGCAGCAGCATCAGCGGCGGAAACCAGCTCAAACTTCAAGGTCTGCCACGCGGCGGACGCTGAGCGAGAACGTCTCGGAGCTCCTCCATGTGCGGCTTTTCCACCGCATCGAGGCTGACGAGATGTTGACGCCGAGCCAGCTGCAGGAGCTCAAGCAGAACAGGGTCTCTCGCTTGCAAACGAACCAGTCGTCCGAGACGCTGAGGACCATCGAGACGGATGGCAGTGAGACCCCGATAGAGCCGTTCCATCTGGAAGACCTCCCGAGCAGGATCGCCGCGGCCGGAGTGAGGCTGTCGATCCCGTCACCCATCGCGGAGGCGCCCACACCACGTTCGTTTGGTTTCGGCTTTGACAAGGTGGAGCGTACGGGTTTTGCGCCGGGGGAGAAGAAGGAGAATGCCGACAAGGGTGAGGACGGCGAGGAGAAGGAGGAGGCTGAGATGAAGGGGGAGAAGGAAGGGATCAAGGAAAAAGTGAAGGGAGAGGAGGCGGAGAAGGAGGAGGAGCCGACAAAAATGCGGGCACAGACGGGAAGTGCAGACGGCATAGATGATGCCATGACATTCCAGAACCTCTCATTCCCCACACCGCCCCTAAAGAACCCCCGCCGAAAGCTGCAACCTCGTCGACAGCTGCCGCCGCTGCCGTCAATCCCGGAGGCTATGGCTGAAATGCAGCAAATAACCCACACGGACGAGTATGTCAGACTCCCATCGAGCCCCTTCACGGTGACCATGCCGTCTTTTCTGCACGGCCCCATCCGCTTCTCCAAGGCGGACCTGTTCCCCCAAAACCTGGTGCCGGATGAGACGCTCGACTGGACGGCCTTCCAGATGGCCATCCTTGGCGGTGCCGGTGACTTCTTCTCGGACAGCGTCGACTTCACTCGGATGGCGGACGCCGAAGAGGCGGACATGCTGGCGGAATGGTTTGAGGGCTTCGGTCTCGAGGGTGCTGGTCGGCTGGTGGACCTCGAGGAGGAGCAGAGCGAGTGTTGGGAGGACGAAGCCGAGGTGGAGCGCATGCTTGAAGAGGAAGACCGTCGCAAGCAAGGGGAGGCCGGATGCAATGACCACGAGAGGAAGGACGAGAGGGACAAGCAGCATCGGCTCTCTGTGCTCGACATTCCGACGCCGCCTCTGATACCGCCCAGCCCGGCGCAGACGGCGGACATGTCGCCCATCTCGTCGGCGGGCAGCACGGCATCAACAAGGCCGCGGGAGATGGTGCAGATCCAGAGCCTGCCCATCCCTATTGCGCTCGGGCGCCCCGCGGGCTTCTGGAGTGCCGGCCACGGGGTCATTGGGAGGGGTGTCTCCGGTGGCTACGGGGGTTACGGATGGTATGGCGGCCTGGGCATCGAACGGTGGAACATGCAGATCAAGGACGAACAACACCAACAGCAACAAAAGATGCAACAAGCCCAGAAGGACCGCAAGGACAGCAGCACGAGCGAGGACAGCCTGCCTCAGAGCCCCATGTTCGAGTTGGTGGTCAACCGCGGGGTTGACGGGGATGAGTACATCGTGCCTATGGGCTACAACCTGGGCCACGATCTTGGCGATTTCCTGCAGTGGGAGTCGCAAAACGTGTACGCTGCTGGGTTTTTTGGCGCTTGAGATTTTAAGACCTGAGACCTGACGCCCGACAACGGAATGTGGCAAGACTCGGCACAATCTCAAACCCTTGTCCTCTTACATAACTCTCATGGATCTTATAAGCCCTTTCCCTTCTTTTCTTTTCCTTTTCTTTCCGTTCCCTCACTTATTTTCCCTTATTCATTTCATTTGTTATCATTATATATCGGATGGTCGCAACAACACGCACTCAAATTCCTTAGACAGTGTGCTTGCCAACCTACTTACCTACCTACCTACGTAGGTACTTTCTCTTGGATTGCCCCTGAATAGAGATAGTTTGGATTTCTCCCTTTGTTTCTTCCTATTTTGGACGACATCTCCCTCTGGATAGGTATCCAGAACGGCCCATGTTAATTCTTTGTGTCAGGAAGCGAAGGGATGATGACTATTGGATGGGTTACATATATCAAGAAGACCATGATTTATGTGTACCTACCTATCAACTTCATGTACGGCGTCGGACAGATGGATTCGGACACCTCTTGGAGGATGCAGCGACTGTGTAACACTAGAGCCAAGACTCCAGGCGAACGAATGAACTCAGCCATCAGAAGATAAAATCATTCCCTACATATCGGATATCAGAGGGCCCACGTACCCGAGATGTTACCTGGATCCCACCCGCGGCACTCCGAGGCAAACTTTGGGAGGTGCAAAGAGGGTGGGCGCAGTCCAGTGAGAAGTGACTTTGCCGGTGGGTGTTCCTTACCTTCGCCTTACGGCGCTGGCATGCGGAATAAAGGGTTGGTTCAGCGGGTTTTGTAGCGTACGACCCAAGCCACCCATCGTCACCACCATCAAGACGATGATCGAATTAACCGGCACGGGTCAGGCAAAAGCACCCCGATCTAGGTTTTCTCGCCCGTCCTCGGCGTACTCTACTGGCAGGTACCTAGGTATCCAACCACCTATTTTTGACACAACGGGACTGATGGAGGAGGACCCTTCCTCGGGAATAGATTAATTGGCCCCTGAGCCAGGATAAGGTTGAACGAGCTGAGAGTCAAACCGATTGCGTTTGTCGAAGCCAAAGGGAACATGTATAACCCAGTGGCGTGGGCGGTATGTACGTACCCTGTTAGTAGGCTAGGCAGGTAATAGGTTAGCTATGCGCTTTTATTTCCCCGATCGATGTGAACTTAGAACTCATCCATCCTGACCTGATCCCTCGTCTGACGGCCCGACCACGGCTGGATGGATTCGCTGTGATGTCAACAACCACGGCAGCTGCAGGAATGCGCAAGTACTACTACGTAACCTCTTGGGAGATTGCAAGCTGCTCACTTGCTTCCTGTGTGCTCTCTGGGGATGGCCGGGGATGGTCGGGCTGGGTGCGAGCGTCCCTGCATGTCTCGCCGAGATGGCATCGAAGATATATTGCGTGCTCCAGCCAGTGGGCGCAGCTACTGCAGGTGGAGGAGGCTGGCGGGAAGGGGATGACAAAAAAGAAAGAAAAAGAAAAAGAGAAACAACAGAAGAAGAAAAGAAGCAAACGGAACCACTAGTCGGTGCCAAGAATGTGAGCTGAGCTGAGCCTGGAGCTGATGAGGTGAACTCGTGAAAAGGCTAGGGCCCGAGCAAGTGCCGACAATCCGACCAGCCAGAAGCCTCGCTCCGGGGTTTATTATAGTTCTGACCCGATTCCTTCGCGGAATATCCGCACAGGTAACATACTCGTAGGTCGCAGCACGTAGTACGTAACAAGGGTAAGTACTTGGGTATAGTAGGTAGATAGGCACGTTGATAGGTTGGAGGACTTGAAGGTATCTTTGCGATGTCTTAGACAAACCCACCCTTCCACAGCTCCTGGAGGATGCAGTGCGCCTCGGTAGAGCTCTGATTCGTCCATGTGAGCCTTTTATTGACAATATTGCAAAATTTGTCCATGCCAACCCTGAAACCCATTGAAATGCACAAAAAACAAGCTCAGAGATTTCACGTGGATCTGTGTGTTGGTAGACAAGACAATATCCAGCCAGACATCGATGGGTTACAAGTTTGGTATCTTGACCAATCATCAGGCCTAGGCAGTTGGGCACTGAAGGGCGTTGCGTGCTTGCTCCCATTAAGTTCTGAAGGATAGCTAGCTAGGGCCAAGAAGATGAGGTCAAGAAGAAGTAAAGTAGGTACCTAGGAAGGTAGGCAGTAGACTGACGGACGCCCTATACGTCTCCATATTACATACACATCAGCCCTGACCATCTTGACCACCACCCTCCTGTTCGCTACTCTCGTCATCCTCGTCGTCATCTTCTTCCTCCTTCGTGAGATAGGGAATGAAGCGGAAATCTAGCCACTGGTTGCCCCCTCCCTCAACCTCCACCATGAACTGGAAGCTGAGCACCCCCTGACGGTCCCCACGGAGGCTGACCTTGCTGGCGATCCGCATGGCCTCGCTGGCCGATCGGACAATGTCGAACTTGAAGCTCTGGACCCACCGCTCCTTGACCGAGAAGGTCTCGAGAAGCTCCCGGCCCCGGGAGAAGTCTACGCTTGAGCTCCCCAGCGGTCCGCTGCTCGACAGCCGGAGATAGGGCTCCCGCTTAGAGGCGACGATGGTCAGCCTGTTGGGCGAGGTGGGCGCCAGCTCGGCGAGGGCGTCCAGGAGCCAGCGGGACTGCATGATCATCTTGAAGGCGAGGTCATCCCTGTCGAACGGTATCTCCTCCGGCGCCTCGGGCAGGTACGTCACAAGGTTGCACGTCGTCTTGACGCCGGACTCCTCCATGATGATGCTGAAGGGCGCGCCCTCCACGGCGTACGAGAGGCAGCAAGTGCCGGCCACGCCGAGCGTCTGGTTGCTGAAGGCGTCCGATCGGTAGTTCCTGAGATTGCTGCGGTAAGGGTCGGCGTCCGCCTTGGCCTGGCGTGCTGCGGCATCAGCTGTGCCGAAGATCTGGAGCGTCTCGATGAGCGCCGGGAGCGAGATCTGGAAGTTGGGTGGATACAGCTCGTCCTCGCCATCCTCAGGCTCCGGCAGGTGGAGGGTATAAGTGCTGAAGAGGGCCTTACTTAAAGAAGCGACGCCTGCGATGCCTCATGTCTCAACTTCGTTGGCCCGAAACCTCGACGGTGTTCTCTTCGGGGATGTGCTCGGGGTGCTCGGGACCATCTTACCTTGCATGACCCGGGCGTGCTCGGCCATGAACCTGATGCCATCCCCCGTAATCTCAACGTGTATCTTGTTGGTGAAGCTGATCGCCCTCAGAAGCTGATAGATGGGTCGGGTGGAGCTCGCCACCGCCCGAAAGAGGCTTGCTGAAGGAGCTGATCTCAGCCTGTCCTCCATGACAGCGGATGAGGTCATTGCGTTGCCTGTGAGGCGCGAAAAAAGTGGTGATATGCGGTGTGCTGCTGCCTCAGAACTCGTGGAAGTGGCAACAAGTGGAAGAAACAAAGGGGGAGAGGAAGGGTAGGAGAGACAAGTAAATCCCCGGAATGAAAAGAACAAAAGATCAAGGATCACAATCAAAGCCTAAGACAGGCACGACTATTCAAGTCAAGCTGGCAGTTAAAGAGGAAGAAACAGATCTAATTTTGAATTCCCCGAGGCCGCTGTGCGACTGTCTGGTAGGGTATCTCGCTTTTTTTCTTCTCCTTTCCCTCCTTTCTTTTCTCTTTTATTTGGTCTTAGACGTAGACCCCAACCGCGCAAAACATGTAAACAACACCGAACCTAGGAATCGGGCGTTAGCAAGTTTACGGTCGGATTTGGGGAGGCAGGATCAAAGGAAGCATAACCAAGGGCTTCGGGGGACTCACGCTAGTGCCAAAGACGCCGGGACACCAAGGACGGCGATGTTGATGAAGGACCGATCTATCACAGGACATGTCAGCATGTTATCTGCGCTCTGCTGTCTGTTGTGTAGCATGGCCTTTGTAGAATGCCCTTTGTAGGACGGCCTCTAAATCATAACGACTATGGGGCCTGGCTGATAGAAAATGGGGCGTACTCAGCGCGAAGACCCCAGTGGAGGTAATGCCGATTGAGACGAGGGCGAATGCCACAAGGAACTGGCTACCTTTCGAAACGGTTGGAACGAAGGGAGCCAACGGGTCGCCGGAAGACGCCTGCCAGACTTGTTGCAGTGACGAATCCATGTGCCGGGTGCTGTTTGGTCTCAGGAGATTTGGAGTCTGATGCTGATGCTAGCTGGTCTCCAAGGCCGGATACCTCCCTGAGTGGAATGTCCAGATTCGTAGGCTGAGGATTCTCAGCCAGGTGATCTGGAGTTCGAAGATCGGTGTATGCTCTCAAGAGACTGCCTTACGGGTTAGTTCACGTGAGATGCCTGATCGGCTATTGTACTTCGAAGGAGGTGGTGGGGATTCTGGGGATAGTCAAGGTATGGAAGGTCGGTACCTTCCGCTAGAGGGCATAGATGCCGTGAGGGGACACCCTGTAGACAGGGCATTGGCATGTGCACGATGTACGGAGTAGTCGACCATTGAGCCGAATAAAGATGGACATACCTTGGATATCAACTGCACGATAACTGCCTAGATAAAGTCAATCTTCTCTGTGTGAACGAATGACCGTAGCTGAATCTGGAGCGATCAATAATCTTCCATTCGTTCCTGAAGTTGACGATGCCTTTCTTTCCAAACTGGACAACCGTGGCCTAATTCGCGGCCTGGAGCTTCTCCACTACCGTACTCCACCCCATCGGTTGAGAGACGTGCACTCGTTCAGGGACCCGTGTCACCTAGGATCCACATCTTGTAGACACGTGACTCAACCAAGTAGTCTAATTGTGGACCCAGCCAGAACAGTTGACAATGAGGATTGAACCACCACTAAGGCACCACCTACTGCGTACGGAGGCAGCCCCCGGAAGGCCCGACATCATAGTCTTGGTCCAAATTCAGTTTATATCGCCACTATGAAAGACGAAGGTAAGTAGCCGATTTGGGGGCCTGCATTGCGGATGGTTGAAGGTGACAGGAATCCTGATAGCAGCAGCAACCCTGACTGACTCAACTTGTGGAGTTCCTAGTGCTCAACGGAAAACGGAAGGCGACTGAAGACCCCTCCTCCCCGGTCGCGGTGAAGCGGCTTAAGCAGAACGAATCCGCCGAGCCAGAAAAGAAGGCGCCTCTGAAGCGCATCCCCTTCCCCGAGAAGCCTGCCGTCACTGAGGAGCGCACCGGCGAGATAGAGTTTCGCGTTGTGAACAACGATGGCGGACGGGAGAGCCTCATCATCCTGACGGGGCTGAAGTGCATTTTTCAGAAGCAGTTGCCTAAGATGCCCAAGGACTACATTGCACGTCTCGTCTACGATCGTACACACCTCTCGATCGCTATCGTCAAGAAGCCCCTCGAGGTGGTGGGCGGCATCACATACCGGCCTTTCAAGGGGCGGCAGTTCGCCGAGATCGTCTTCTGTGCCATCTCGTCAGACCAGCAGGTCAAGGGCTACGGCGCGCACCTCATGTCGCACCTCAAGGATTATGTCAAGGCTACATCGGACGTGATGCATTTTCTGACGTACGCGGACAACTATGCGATCGGGTACTTCAAGAAACAGGGCTTCACCAAGGAGATCACACTGCCGAAATCCGTCTGGATGGGCTACATCAAGGACTACGAGGGCGGCACCATCATGCAGTGCAGCATGCTGCCACGGATCAGGTACCTGGAAATGGGGCGTATGCTGCTGAAGCAGAAGGAGTGCGTCCACGCTAAGATCCGGGCCTTCTCCAAGTCGCACATTGTGCATCAGCCACCCAAGCAATGGAAGACCGGGGTGACGCCCATCGACCCCTTGTCGATCGACGCGATCCGCGCCAGCGGCTGGTCCCCGGACATGGACGAGCTGGCGAGGCAGCCGCGGCACGGCCCCAACTACAACCAGCTGCTGCACCTGCTCAACGACCTGCAGAACCACCAGAGCGCCTGGCCGTTCCTGATGCCCGTCAACAAGGACGACGTTGCCGACTACTACGAGGTCATCAAGGAGCCCATGGACCTCAGCACCATGGAGAGCAAGCTCGAGGCCGACCAGTACCCGACCCCCGAGGACTTCATCCGTGACGCCCGCCTCATCTGTGACAACTGCCGCAAGTACAACAACGAGAACACGCCCTATGCTAAGTCGGCCAATAAGCTGGAGAAGTTCATGTGGCAGCAGATCAAGGCCATCCCGGAGTGGTCCCACCTGGAGCCATGATGCGGGACTCTCTGGCTCTTGTCTTTTCTCCCCCATGTTCTCGTGGCTTCTGGTCTCTGTCTTCCAGCTATATCGATATACTGCTTTGGGGGATCTGGATTCTCTGGCGTTACGGCATTGGTTACACTGGATGGAGTCTTGGGCTGCTTCTTTGACTATCGACAACGAGCAAATACCCTGCATTCACGAGGCATGCTACCACACTATGACGCGGGGGGTGGGGGTTGCTATGCCTGGTTTATATTGACTTATTGGAGTTGCGGTGGAATGCATGGTCGGGAAGGCGGGGTTATCTTGACTGCTGGGGGCTGGCGTTCTCATGTTTTTATTCCGATTGCCATGGTCAATGGATACGAGATGTGAGATTGGGGGAGTCACAAGACTAATCAGTGGCAAACATGGCGAGGTGGAGAGAGTCCTTTTATCTTTTTCTTGATGATTATGTGCATGCAGATCCTTTATTGAGGCGGGTGATATATGCTATTTTCCGCAGTGCTGACGGTGAAGGTGTCATGTTCTTTGACGTCCTCTTTCTTTTTCTTTTTCTTTTTACTTTTTGTTCGCTGCATTCCCAACTGACCTGTGTAATCCAGCCTATTAAATACGTAAGAGACAGAACCCCTCGCGGTCCCTCCTGGTCACCTAGGGGAGAAAATGCTCCTTCGCTGTGATATCCATAAAGGTGAAAGAAATGACTATGAAACCAACCCAGGAGTAAAATAAAGGGGGGGGGAAATCCTAATCGAAGCCCACCGACCGTTAGTCGTGGCAAATCTTCCCCCGAACTGCGCCTACGAACTCCTGCGAAAAGCGAAAAGCAAAAGCAGAATGGAAATCGAGATAAAAGGGTGGCAGAAGGGGGGCAGCAGACGGAGTGGATGGGGAGCAGACATCTCGAACCCGGCCGGCCTAGACCAATTTATCTGCAATCTAAGCTAAACGAGACTAAGGCAGTCGCCTCCAGGTCCAAGTTTCCTGTGCGGTCCTAGGCCCTAGGAGCACCCGTTGCAGGCTGAACCGGCAGGTTAGGGGCCCTGTGGGCATCCGACAGCCGCAGATCGGAGAAAGTGCGCCGGGGCCAAGCAGAAGCGGGTGCGGTCCGACTGCCCGAGGTGAGCGGGTCGCGGCGCGGCTCTGGCTGGCTCGGTGGCGGAGTGACTGCGGTCGCCACGCTCGAGGCGGAGGACGACGGGCTGGAGCCGGGGCTGGAGCCGGGGCTGGAGCCGTGGCTGGAGCCGGGGCTTGCGACAGAGTCAGAAGCGGAGGCGGGGGACTGCTCGCGAGACGACTGTTGATCCTGTTGCTGCAGTTGCCTCTGCTGTTGGCGCTGCTCCCGCTCGAGGCTGCGGCGGATCATGTCGTGGAGAAAGTCCGGGACATCGTGCCACTGGCCCGCGCGGGCGGCGCTGAGCATGCGCGAGGGGAATATATCGTCCGGGGCCATGGGCGCCGGCTCGTGCGACAAGCGGGCGACCTGGTCCTCCACCAGGCTGAACTCGCCTGTCTCCATGGCGTTCTTGAGCCACTGCTCCCATTCCTCGTCCAGAGGCTGAGACCTGTCCCCGGCATTGTGGGCGGCCACGCGCTGTCGCAGCCGCTCGTTCAGCTCCAGGCCCACGCTCTGTTGGAGGAGCACGTCCTCGTCGTCCTCGTCGCTCTCACTCTCGCTGTCGTCTCCGTTCAGGCCCGCAGCTCTCGTACCTGCCGCACCTGTGAGTTCACTGCCGTGTGCGCACTCTTCTGCCTCCCGTTCCAGCCGAGCTGGCGTCGTCGCCCTGTCTTCCGGTTCAACCCAGTCGGCGAAGCAGTCGGCGGTCGTGTCCCTGATTGTGATGCCCTGTTCCCGCTCGTACCGCTCCTTGGCCCATTTGGTGCCCTCCCACTTGGTCAGCCCGTAGATCTCGGCCTCAGTGAGTCTCAACGAGTCAAAGGCGCGGAACAGCCTCCTGTGCCATGGGTAACGGCCGAGGCGGATGCGGTGGGTGGGGTGGCAGTAGTCCAGGCCGGGATACTTGGACTCTAGGTCGTCAATGTGCCCGTAGAAGGCATGCACCTCCTGCCGAACCTCGAAGATGATGTTTCGCGTCAGGAAGACCTGGAAGCTCTGTGGATCACTCGGTTTAGGTCGCGGGAACAGAGTCTCGTACACGAGCTCGTCGATCGGCCTGCGTTTCATCCTTACGATCCGCCGGTCGTGTTTGTTTTCGGTTGGCAGGTCTGTGGCAGGTCTGTGGCACGACTGAGGAATCTCCTCAGGACGGGCTTCAGCGTCCGCGGCGTGGCTCGGAGGCAGTCTTGGTTCAGACTCGTCTTCACGATTAATCTCTCTCCGTGAGGCCTTTGTTGTGTGTTTTTCTTGAGACCGTCTCCCCGGTGGTAGGCGATCGGCGAAGGTCGGAAGGTAAAGGGAACTGGTTCTGTCCCTGAACAAGGTATCGAGCACAAGAAAATGGGTAGTTGAGTTGACAGCCGGAGAGTGGATCGGCTGTGTCGGGCGGGCGGTATGAAGGCTGATATGAAATCAGACAGGTGCCTAGGTAGGTAGGTAGTCCGAAGATGTAGATTTATGTTCGTTGTGTTCGTGCAAAGCAAAAGCCGTCGGAAAGCGGCAAGTCGCCGAGAGATGCAGAATAAGAATGAAAACTTGAGATGGCTGGGTTGAGCGCAGGTGCACCAAGGGAGTCGTTAGAGCAAATTCCGCTGGTCTGGTGTTTGCTTAGATACTCGGGTGCTTTATTAAGTAGCAGCGGACCTCCTAGTCGGCTTGAATGAGTGGCTGCGGATTGCTGCGGATGGTGTGTGCTAGAGCACTCACCCCGACGGAATGTCCGCTCCAGGTCGACTTTCTGGGTGTGTGGGCCCTGTCTGGGTCCGTAGCACCTTTCCCTAGCAGCAATCTTCCTCGCCTGTGGGCACTAAAAGTCTGCCCATGTTGTGGTTTGGGGGATCAGGACCTTTCGTAAAGGCCAGGTTACTTACCAAATCGTTTTTTAACTTACCAACACCATCAAACCCACAACGAGATAGAACTATACAGTGACTAGTAAAGTTACCTACCTACCTAGGTAGAGATAGGTAAATTTACCATAGGCACTGTATCAGTGTAGGGAGTTTGTTACGGATTACACGACTGAACTGCAAGGCCATCTGCAAGGAATCAAATGTCGTGATGTGCCTGACCTCTGAGTGGCTTGACCCCGGAAGTGCCACGAGATCATGAGAGACAAGTAGGAAGACTGGAAAGTCTATCAGGCCTCATTGAATAAACTACGAGGACTGTGCCTAGGCAGTTCTTAAGAAAGCACGTAGGTACCTACCTACAGCGTGTAATGCGTAAGGAGTTTGGTATGACGAGCATTCTTCCATCCCTTTCGGGCTCCCTTGGAGCATTCTAGACTGGTTTGGTAGGATCTGGATGCGCCTAAGCTGACACGCAGCGGACGGTCCAAGCCCTCCATCTTTCCGTTCCCGTTTGACTGATTGACCAGTCGACCGAAATGCAAAACAATGGGAATGGAGCTGCCTACCTAGGTACCTAGCCTGCTGCATCCATAGTAATCTGACCGCGTCCTCGGCCGGGACTCGCGAACCGTTGGGCAACGTCGCTCGCTTCGAATCGGTCACTAAGGAGCCCCTTGGGAGCATAAATGGAAACGCGATTGGCGATGTGGTCCTAGCGGCCGAAATCCCAGCCGCCGCCGCCGCTATTGAAAATTCCTATTTTCCTATCAAGCCTCTTTCCATCCTTGTCAGCAAATAAACGTCCATGGTACTACGTATAGGTAGCTGCGTAGTGCTATGTGAGAACCGGAGTGGCCTCGCCGCCCCGACCGTGTGGAGACCGTGGGAGACCGTGGGAGACCGCAGGGGCCCGAAGCAAATGCAATACTGGGTGGGGAATGGAGTCAGGCACTGGGAGGAGCAAGAACTGGGAGGGTTGTGCCGGCCCGGCCGGTCGACCGCCTGATGATGCAGAAGGCAGAACACAAGAGCAGCCTGCCGCCAATCGAGAGCATTTAAACCCCCTTTACTCCTCATTCTCCGATCTGGTCATGTATATGTGCAGTGGCCTGCCTGGCCTCGGCCTGGGCCGGCCTTCCCCTCCAGTCACTTTTCCCCGCTTGAACTTTCCCTTCCTTCGTTCCTTTGCTTCCTATCGTTATTATTACCACAATCCCTCTTCCATTGGATCCCCTTCTGAACCGTGTTCCCAGCCTCCTATCCTCCTACGAGTAGGTCATCACGATCCCATCTCGTCCCCCTTTCACATGCAAGGGGATCAAAGAAGTGCACAGTGCGACTCCCCACCGGTCCGAGAAGAAACCCAGATGATAACGTATCTACCTAGGTAAGCAATAATAACAATAATTTACACGGAGGATGAGATGGAGCCATTATTGAAGCATTCTGGCGGGACGGGGGATGGGATGATAAGTGTTCTCTGTACTGTCGTCCAGTCACGGAGCAGCCCACCCAAGCCCCAACCCCTTGGATTGTAGCGACAACAACCAACATCCAACCATGGAATGCGGCTCTCCCGCTTGTATATAAGGTATGTTTACAAGGTAAGGAAGGATCGGCATTGAACAGGCCGACTGAGAATCGGCCAATCTCCCACCGTCTCACGTACACAGGTAAAGTACCTGGGTATGCAACTAGGGGTAACTATGCAAGTTGTGCCCATCATGACCCACGCCCTCAGTACAACTCGATTGACCAGAAGTGCAAGAAGGAAGGACGAGATTTTTTTTCAAAACAAGCATCGCTGGCTTTATTTCGCTGAAAACACGCTATCTGATAGAAGACTGTCGTGGGATTAAATCAGCGATAACCGCACAACCTGTCAGGGGTGAATGGGAAAGGGACCAAGAAATTCGTAAAAGTCTTAAGAACATAAACACACACCCCATTCCCCAAAACTCCCTTAAGGATGGTGATAAAAGGGGGAAACCCAATTCGAAAATACTCATTCCCTTTCTGTCCACCCGGCCTCAGTAGGGTATTTTCTCCCCCCGACTCCGGTGACCTGGACCACCGGGCTTGGCATACGGTTCTCAAACCGCTTCCGCTCCTCCCGGGGACTCTCCCTGTCCTTATCCTTGTCCTTTTCCTTGTCCTTATCCCTATCCCTATCTCGTTCTCGATCCCGGTCCCGGTCTCTGTCACGGATGTCCCTCTCGCGTTCGCGGTCACGGGTATCCAAGTCGAGAGCGCGGCGGCGATCAATGTCAGCATGGCTGCTTGTCCGACGGTAGACGTCCGGGCGGGGCATGAACCTGACACGGTCCCTGTCTCGGTCTCGGTCCCGATCCCGATCCCGATCCAAATCCCTTCGACTTCGGCGCTCCCGCTCCCGCTCATCGTCCCAGTCCCTATCCCTGTCCCTGTCCCGGTCCCTGTTACGATCCTTGTCACGGTCCCGGTCGCGGTCCCTATCCTTGTCCCGCTCACGGTCGCGTTCCCGGTCCCGGTCTCGATCCCTATCGCGGTCTCGGTGGTGGATCCAATCTGGGTCGCGGTCCCGATCTCTGTCTCTATCCCGGTCACGATCCCTCCGCCGCCGCCGGATCCGATCCCGATCGTCGTCCGAACCCGAACGACCCCCATCAAGCTCGCTGTTATATGACCATGCTCGGTTCAGCCGCGAACCGGGGAGGCTCTCCCGCGAGTACCGCGCCGAGGACGGCCCGCCGCCGTTATGCGTCCGCGAGGAACTTCGGTGTCGTTCATTGGGCGCCGTGCCGCCTGGCAGGAACGATGAGATTTTGTCTTGCAGGCCAAATGGGATATGGAAGCCGCGGTGCTGGGCTTCCTCTGCCGCCCGCTCCTCCCGCCGACGGGACCGACGCTCATCGCCGTCCTTAGGGATAGTTACGGGTACTGGGCCCGGCCCGGGAGTAGGAGGCGTACTAGGGCTCGTAGGGAGGGGGGTGCTTAGGGACGGCTGGGTATTTACGCGGCGGATGTGCACTGACGGAGGATCGCCGCTGTGGTGTGGGTGCGGATGCGGGTGCGGGTGGTGTCGGCTGGAGCGCGGGCTCGGTGGGTTGTCCGAGTCGCTCGGGGAGGAGTAGTGTCTTGGCTGGCTGTGTCGGCGGGCAGGCATGGGGTGGGGCGCCCGTAGGTGCTCCGACGAGTGTGAGTGCACTCGGGGATCGCGAGGTGAAGGATAGTCCGAGAAACTGCGCCTGCGCGCCCGGTCATCTGGCGATGAGCCGCGCCGAGGGCCACGTTCAGGGGATGGAGCAAGGCCCGCAGAACGAGGACCAGTAGAGGCACGGACATGGTTGAATGACACCGGACGGGAGGGGCCATACTCGGGCACCCGACCGTGGGGAGATGTCGCTGGCCTGTGCCTAGTGAATATGGGGACGGCGAAGGCGGCAGCGGCCGCGCCAGGCACATGAGAATATGCTTCCTTGACACGAGGGTCTCTGGGGTCTCTGGGGTCTCGAGCATCTCGATCATCCCAAGCCTCTCGAGCCTCTCTAGGATCTGGGAATTTAGACCTTGCCTGTTCCTTGGTCGTCTCCGCCTTGGGAGTCGCTTCTCGCCGCAGTGTCTCGGCGCATTTCTGATGCCATTGATTCACCTCAGCGTCCGTCTCCTTGGGCAATGCCTCACGGGGGAGCTCCACCGGGAACGGCTCGCCACTGTCCGGGTGCTTCAGCATCCAGTTCCGCAGGCAGAACTGAAGGTACGTGAAGTACTCCTCCGGGTCAAGAAGAATGTTGATCGACAGCCAGCGCACGAAGCCCCTGAATGTGAGCGCCGGGATGGAGGGTGGCTCGAAGTTGTTCTCGGTCGGCTGGAGGGCATGCTGGCAGCCCAGGACTTGCCAGACGTACGAGACGGAGGAAGAAGGCATCCCAAGGAAGGCTGAGAGACGGCGTCAGCAGTCAGTTGAGGTATTAACGAGACACGCTGCGACAGAGACTGCGCCAAATGTTATGTTGCGCCAAAGATTACGTTCAAGAAGCACAGGGTTTGTTTACTGACTGTCCATGTTGCCACCAACTGTTCTGAAGAACTCGGCAAGCTTTGTTGGATTTAAAGACTTGTCCGCCTTGTCGCCCACCTCGTCAACCTGTTTGTTGTTGTTGGCAATGCGGTCAGCGACAGCGAATCCGTGCGGCCACCGTATCGTGAGTTCGTGACATGTCTAGGAGGGAAACAAGACTAACAACATGCTGGGCGATTGCTCTCAAAAGAGCGTTTAGGACCGCCGTGGGCCCTTTGCTCTGGTCGTAAAGATAGCCATAAAAGGCCTTCGGGTCAACTGCATTTGCTGCCATCTGGAGCAGACTGAGGCTGACGAGCTCCTGGTTCTCGGATCTTGTCTAGCAGGCAGGCCGCAAGCAGGCCGCAAGCGGGTAGCTGGCTTGCTGCAGGCCCAAGGTGGAGCGGCAGTCAGCTAGCGATGGCGACCGTGACTGACATAGGTATGCCGCTGCTCTGGGTCCTGAGCAAGGTATGAACGCTAGCCAATGGAGGAGTACAAATGAGTCAAGACAACAAATGCCGTGCGAGTGTACGAGTGCGAGCGCTCCTGATGTTACAAATGCAACAACTGTGTGAATCGCACGACAGGAGAGAGGAAGAGGGAGAGGCGAGACAGGCGGCTGGCTGATGATTGGCGGCGGCACGGCGACGTCAATTTCGGATGCTGTCTCCTCGTGCTGGATTATTGCTGCTCGGTGCCCGTGGTGGTATCGGCGATGGGTGTCGCCTCGGCCTATTTAGCTCCCAGGTAACCCACGGAGGCACCTAGGCAGTTGAGGTCTGTCCAAAGCTAATAATTCGTCACGCATCGCACGGAGATTGATGCAGGTTGCGGAGCTCTAGGTAAAACAAACCTTTATCAAAGTGCCTCAAGTGCCTGGCTGCGGTGACTCCCTACATAGGCGGTTGTACTACCTACGCAGTACACGTGTAGGCGTTCGTGAAGCGGGGCCGAGCGGGGCCTACAAGGCGGTAGACTGGCTGGGGGCTGGGCGGATAGTGGCTGGCGACCTGGAATGTTGGTACTTGATAGGCAAGGCGGGATGGATACTGGGTCAGGCTAACTACCGTGCTAGCAGACACAGTAGGTGCATCCGTTAGTAGGCTGGTCTCCCATCACTAGATACCTTGGTCTTGAGGAGAACTCAACGGAGTACGGACCCATTTTGCTTACTGAAAGTCTGCCACGACAGTGGGATAATAAACGACTCAAATCGACCTCTCCAATAACATCCCGTAGCCCAGAGTGAAGATACTAAATGGATGGATGAGTCACTACGTAGGTACATAGGTACCTGCCTGGCCGTGCTCGCCCGCCTGTGACCAACAATTCACATTTGTGCACCAACGACTCACCAGCGCTAGCCCACATTTTGCTTCCGTTTACCCCTTGTCCTTCACCGCTGACCGCTGGGATTTGACACGTGCCCCCTTGGCCATGGATGGCTGGTGCGGTTTTTCCTTCTTCATCGTTCATCTTGCCTTGTACGTATTCTTATCTTTCCGGGTGATCGGGAGCTGCCCGTGCCGCTGCTACATTTTCCACGCCGGCCCTTTCCATAGTCTCCAGAGACCACTGTGTTTCATGCGCCGCAAAGGTCAGATATATATATTGAGTGGATTGCGGAGGTACGGATTGTCTCGGTTCTAGGCAGATCGAGATATATATATATGATTGCATCTATCCCTTCCTGCCTCGATACCTCTTTAGCGGCGCATTTGCCTGCATGTTTTTTGTACAAGTCAGTAACACACCTAGCTTGTCGAAATGCCGGGCGGCAGCATGTTCTTTCTCCACAGATTGTCAGACAGAAATGGACGGAGGATTGGAGGCCCAGGGTTTGGCGTGGGTGAGGTGGGGAGCAAGATTCCATGTGCGCCATCCGACATAGTGTACGTACTAGATTAGTTTACGTATGTGCTGGCAAACAACTGAACAATGCAACGGGATTGCCCAAGTGCAATGATTTATCTGGCTGTACTTCCAGTGCACCCTCACATCCGACGCCCCGGATGAAACCGATAGCCCACCAGCTCGATCGTCTTTGTGGGGTCCCGCGAATCCGGTTCGACATAGGTCAGGAACTTATCGAGTCCCACCTTCCTGAGGACGCTGTGAGACCGCATGTTGCTGCTCTCAACAACGGCGACCAGACACTCCTCAGGAGCTCCCGGATCCAGGCCGATCAATGAAGCTCGCTTGACCCGGAGCTCAACCGGTGAGCGGGGTAGTTGGGCATAGGCCTTCAGAAACCCGGCCAGAAACTCAGTTGCCAGGCCACGGCCCCAGAACTCCTTGCGGATCATGTAGCCCAGCTCCGGCCAGCTTCAAGCAACCAGAGGAGCGAGGTCCCAAACGTCAGTCCACATACAGCACCTTCAGATCGCTCTACACTTGAAGTCCGTACCCGAATTCGCCCTGAAAGCAGTGGTTCCCCCCAACCCCGATCATGCCGCCCGTCTCTCTCCAGCAGATGGCATAGTTGAACGTCGTTGCGTCGGCGGGTGGTAGGAACAGATTTAGCTTGGCTTGCGTCTCCTCAAAGTTGGCATCGATCCTTCCGACGGTGGTCCAGGTCATCACCTCGTTCTGCGTCCGAAGTTCGTGGAGGGCGGCAAGATCCTCCTGCTTCAAAGGCCTGAGGATTAGCCTGTCGGTGAATACCTCGGTGCGGTCTACATTCGGTGGGAGTGGAACTGTGGGCAGGGAAGTCTTTATCGTGATGAAGTCGCCATCAGTTTCGGACATAATGCCATTCATGGTATGTGTTGTCTCAGGTTCTGCAACAGGGTGTAAAATTTAAAAGGTAAGGCGTAGGGGAGAGGGAAAGAGGAAGTCGATCACTCAGATCCCATGTTCTTTGATCTCGGCCCCGCAATGGATTAGGTATGTAAAAGTGAATGTGACTCCTTGGTAAAATTCCGTCTCAAGTCGGCTCAACTTTGGCTGTCTGGAGCTATAAGTATTCCAGCGGTTGACACGGATATAAGCGACCATCGTGAGACGGGTAAGAAATCGGCCTAATTATAAGTCAATCCCCACCCACCCTCGCATCATTTATTAGGGGAGCTGCAAAGTCCGTCTGGTTACAATGGTTTGGGGACCGGGATGGATGACGACCATACGCAGTACGGATAGGAGTAGTAAGAGACTGGAATTGCAAGTTCCTTGATACCTATCTGACCTACATACCTACCTACCCAGATAAGCCAGGGAGGGTTGTTATGTACATAAGGCTACCTAATAGTGGTATGTGGTAGGGAGGTATATAGTAGTGTTGATGACTTAGGTAGGTATACAAATTATACATTGTAGGTATGAGAGAGACTCAAGGCTCGATATAAGGTACCTATGTTACCCGTGGATATTTGGTGCACTGCTCTTGTGTTCTGTTCCATCACCACTGAAATGTTACCTACGCTTCATTTAGTGGGCGCTTATGGTACGTGCCAAACCCTCGGGAAACCGAGCGCTAGGTAGGTACTTACTGCTGGGTTAGCTTATTAGTATCATGTCCGTAAATAGGTAGGTCGAGGCCTGGACCCACACACTGCCCAACCCTTACGCAGTAACTGTAGGCAGGCATTAGGTAGGTATGTGATGTCCACCAAACCATCCCCACTTCCATCCGAGCTGTTTATCTACACCATGGCCCATCAGCGACTCAACCCAACCCTGAAGAAGAATAAAAAATAATAACAGAAAAAATATTGAACAGCCTATGGAGGAGAGTCAAGCTTCTTCTCGGGCCCTAACGTTATCCTGCGTCGCGTGTAGGCGGAGGAAGGTCAAATGTGACAAACTCGACCCTTGCACCCCCTGCACCAAGGCCAGCGTTGAATGCGTCTTCCTGAAGCGGAAGCGCAGGAGGAATCCCCTGACCGCTCGCCAAGATGTCCTCCTCGGACGACTCGCCAAGCTGGAGGCGATGGTCGCGCAGGCCGATCCGTCCTCGGCTCGTCTAGCGGAAGCATCTGGCGCCACCGGGGCAGTTTTTGGAAGGGGGCCCCGCGTCGTCTCGGGGGAGCTCGCTGAACTGGGCGGCCTCGCCGGTCTCGGCGGCAGCTGGCCATCGGTCCCCCCGTTCCACCAGGAGGGGGCTCCGGGAGGGGGAGGGGCCGATACGTCTGATCCCACGTGGCCTTCACCTGGGATCACCATCAGCAATGGCAGGGCTGGCGGCGGCGGTGTTGCTGCTGCAGCTGCCGCTGCCGCTGGTGCTGCCGCTGCCGCTGTTGCTGGCAATCCCAGTGGCGCTGGGTCCCGCTTCATCAGCGCGGATTTCTGGACCAATCTCTGCGGTGAGGTCGAGGGCCTGAAGCAGGCTCTTGAGCAGGCTAGCGACGACAGCGAGGGCAGCGACCCTGAGGAAGATGTCACGCAGCCGCCGGGTATGGTCCCTACGCGTGCCATCCTGGGCAACCCAGGATCCTCAGTGCCGGAAGGCCTTCTGGATCTCCCGTCACCCCAGCATTCCTCCATTTTGTTTTGCGCATATTTCTCAAACTTCGACCCCATGGTAAAGATCCTGCATCGGCCTACATTCTCCGAGATTGTGGTCCCATTGGTGGTGGGACCCAACCGACCGAGCGAACCTATCGATCCTGTCACCTTGGCTCTCGTCTTTGCCGTCTTCCTTGGGGCAGTAACGAGCATGAGCGGCCCAGACTGCGTCAGTCAGCTCGGCGAGCAGAAGGGCGCGCTTATCAGACGATTTAGAATCGCCACGGAGTCAGCCCTAGCCATCGCGGACTTCCTCAACAGCTCCCGCCTGGAGTCTCTCCAGGCCTTTACGATATACGTGGTAAGTCCTCGCAGCCCTCGCAGCCCTCGCACCCCCTGCTGGCCTCGCTGCTCCCATGGCAATTTAGCCACGCCCACCAAAATACAAGCTGCTTACAGTGATGACTTACCTCCGTGCCTACCTGTCTACCCCATCCACCCATTCACAGGCGTGTCTGCGGTGCCACTCCGGTTCCCGTGCCTCCTGGGTGCTCCTGAGTATGGCCATCCGCCTTGCCCATGCTCTCGGACTCCACCGCGATGGGATAGGCGGGAAGTACTCGCCGTTTGTTACCGAGATGCGCCGGCGGCTCTGGTGGCAGCTCATCGTCCTCGACATCAGGGGTGCCGAAGACCGCGGGTCTGAGGCCGCCAGCCCGGACTCGTACGACACCGCGATGCTGACCAACATCAACGACGAGGATTTCGGCCCCGCCACGACCGAGCCGCTGTCTGATAGGGATGGCCCCACGGACGTGACTTTCAGCCGCTGCACCGCCATGTGCTCACGCGCCTTCCTCCACCTGCGCAGCACGACGGGTTTCACCTTCCCCAAGACTGACGAGGACGCCTTCGTCGAGCACGTACGGCACCTCGAGTCTCTTTACATTGACAAGGCCGACCCCTCCAACCCTGTGTCTGCCCTGGCCGCCCGCATTCTGCGCCTCACCATCCTCAAGCTGTGGCTCTCTGTCCAGTACCCCTTCCAGGTGCGACAGGCTGTCACCAAGCCCGTGGTATCGAGGGAGGTCATGCTTCGCACTGCCATATCCATCATCGAGCTGAGCGAGGCGTCAGAGGCCCACCCGGGCGGCGAGCGTTTCGTCTGGTGGACCCAGACGTACGTCCAGTGGCACCCGCTGGCCGTGGCATTGGCGGAGCTGTGCCACCAGACCCAAGGAGAGCTCGCCGACCGCGCCTGGACCGTCGTCGACCGCGTGTTCCCCGCCTGGAGCGAAAAGATCGCCGACACCAAGCGAGGGATGCTGTGGAGACCTATCAAGCGGCTGCTGAAGAAGGCGAGGTCGGCCAGAGATAAAGCCCGAACAGGCGATGGCGTCGGAGACAGAGAAACTGCAGGCCGGGGTCGAAGCCGGGGCCAGTCCGCTGTCCAGTTGGGTGGCCATCCAGAGCATGACCCTCCGCAGTCCCAATTCCCTGCCCCTCAATCCAGCGTGGAGCCAGTGGAGACTGAGACTTCCGGGTCAAGACCTCCATGGGCTAGCTTTGGCTTTGGGATGCCCTCGAATTTCTTTTTCGGCAGCCAGTCCTTCGGCTCCTTTGATCCCGGCATAGGGGACATCACTCAAGATCTAGAAGTCGACTTCAGCACTCCCAGCTGGACTGACTGGAACGAGTTCGTCGCCGATGCAAACTATACCGACGACATCTCGGAGGCACACATGATGGCATGGTAAGTCTAAGATTCAGTGGGTTGTCAAGGCGCTCCAGGGTCAGACCTCCGCGTTACAAGGATGGTGTGGGCTGGGCGAGGTGGCAATTTTTGTTAGATCATTACTCCTGTCCCAATCTGAAGCACCCCCCCACCACTCGCTTTTCGTGTCTTCACCCCGCCTGGACGGTAAAGACTAGTGTAAAGATAATAAAAAACGAGAATAAAAGAGGGGAGACAGAGGAGACTTTGCACAGGTTTTATTCCTCGTTTTCGAGGTTGCCCTTTCTAATTGAGCAAATGCTGAGAACGTAGTCCGGACCCGTAATGAACACCGATGAAGAACCACCCCATAACCCTTTGCATCATCGACTCGTCCTCATTCGTCATAAGACTCAAGCGAAAGTTGATGGGCGCTTCGCGCTGAAGATCTTCTTGGTGCTGACCTTGGGGACGCGGTGGGGGAGCGGGAACTTGAGGTCCTTGGTGACGAGCTGCTTGATGTAGGGTCGCTTGACATCCTCTGTCTTCTCGAGCTCGACAACGCGGAGGATCTATTGAATGGCACAGTGTTAACGGATGAGCCCGAGCCTTTCCCCTCACGGGAGGCAACTTAAACTGTGATAGCGCAAGGATTTGGACGTACGTGGATCGATCGGAAACGAGCACGGTGGCGGGCAGCCATATCCGAGTACAGGGCCTCGACGGCCGCAGTCCTGGAGAGTTCGCGGTACTCCTTGTACATGTTGTGGGTGCCGGACCTCGAGTCGTAGCGGATCCAAATGCCGAAGTTCTTGACCTTCAAGGGATGCTTCTCGTGAATCTGAATGGTAATGTGTGGTCAGCTTTTGAGACCTCCACTAGTAGTATTCCAGCGCTCCCATCTGCGCCGTCCACCAGAGACCTCGCCGGGTACACATACCACATTGATGCTGACAATCTCACCAGTCGCCTTCTTGACCTTCTTCAGGCCTCGTAGGAAGTACCAGTACCGCGACTTCGCAACGACGGGGTTCGGGGCGAAAATCCGCATGCGGTACAGGCTGGGCGTTGGGTTGGTATCGGTAGGCAGATGCCTGCCGATGACTTGGTATTCCTGAAGACGACCTGAGGACGACGGAGGAACTCGGTTAGTTCAGAATCCGAGCGGTACTCACGACCACCGATGCTTGTTCGACTTTCAACAACACTGCAGCCAATCTTCACCAAGGCTCCTATATCTCTCCCGTTTCTTCTCCAGGCCGAGCCAGAGCCAGGGCCAGAGCCAAGGGATCTCGAAGGCAGATCCGACAAGAGTCGGATATTTGGTGGTTTCCAGGCCGCGCTAGATCGCTTGCGTTTTGGTTGCCATATCGTCCGGCGGCGCACCCATTTCAGCCATGTTCACTCTGACGCCCACCGAAAGAAACGAGGAACCTGCCCATATTGGGGTGGCATGATTGGATTCGATGTTTGAAGTTGGGCCGGTCGTCTCCTGGTTCTGGCTCGATACCTGATGCTGCCTTTCCGCTGCTGTGTTTGATAGGATCCAACGCGGGCAACGAAAAGAAACCAACAGAATGCTTACCCATCTGTAATCAATTGTTAGCACTCCAAGAATTTATTGGGCTGGTAAGTGTCCGGGGTAAACTCACATTGAAAACTGTGATGGCTGGTGTTCGTCGTCGTCGAATTTCTGCACCAGGCTTTGATAGCAGGAAGCATCAAAAAGTGGTGACCCTGCGTACACATTCAGAAATTTGGGTCAGGGCTGAAAAACCTAACCGAGTCAAGCCACATTTCTTTTGGGGAATTGGGAGGTGGGGGTCTTGTGGCGGCTGTGGCTGTGCTGTTTCCAGGATTATCTCTGTGTGGTTTTCCCCAAAATCGAACTGTCAAACACTGGTAGGTCAATCATGATACCCCCACTAGGCATTACCTACTAGACCTACTGGCACCAATAACCATGGAGCCTAGGGGTACCTAACCCGGCACAAACAAATCATCATCACCATCACCGTAGAGTTGACCCGGAGACAGACCAAACCAGCCAAATTATCAGGGCTGGCACTCTTCTCCGTAGTCCATCAACTCTGCTTCGACCATGGATCGACTCTTTGATCAGGTCGGCGAGGCCCTCCATAACAGGAGCGGTCCCAGACTTTCTCAGACCCTGCTCCCTGATGACTTAGAGAGGCTCGAGGCTATCCGGAATGGCGTGAATCAGCAGGATGCCAGGGCTGTTATCAGGCGCCAAATACAACGGAAGACTAACCTCTCGAGCGAGGAGACTCAGGGCTGGGTCGAGATCTACCTTGCCTTCTGGAAGGCGACTGGAGAGATCCTGGCGGCATCGGGCCAGTATGGGCAGGTAAGTAACGGAGTGGTGGAATACTGGTCTTCTCCCCTTTCCTGCCTCTCGTGGGCTTCTTGCCTCTGACCCGCCGTCTAATGCAGTCGTCATGGTCATCCGTGTACGAAGCATGGAAGGAGATGACCCTGATGCTCATTCGGGGCTATACAAATCATGGCTTCGAGGCCTGGACCATACCCTGTCTGTACGTCGCGGGGAGGTACATGAGGGTGTTTGCCATCAAGGCCGACGATGAGCGTAATAAGACAGCGAACGACTCGTGCAACGACGCGACCTTCGACGATGACTTCGACATGGAGTCCGAGAAGCACAAGTCGCTTGAAGACTGTGCTCGGCACCTCAATCGCGTCTTCAATCTCTGCTCGAGCGATCGGTACGTGCACTTTTGGTCTCTGTGTCTCCATGTCCAACACTTACTTGGTCCTACAATTCATCCTAGATTTGCTCTTCGTGTTGCGCTTTGAGTAATAGACTGACTTTCGGCCTGTCCTGACTGACTGCGCCGGCGCCTCTCAGAGCTCCTCTGGAGGATTCGAGGAAATGGGGCATCTACTACATTATAAACCTACTCTTCAAAACCTACTTCAAACTGAACTCGGCCAGTCTCTCGAGGAACGTTATCAAAAATCTCAAGGCCGCCCAGAGTGACTTGCCTCCGTTGAGCGCTTTCCCCAAGTCTCAGCAAGTCACTTTCAAGTACTACAACGGTGTCCTCGACTTCGTTGATGAGAACTATGTTGAGGTTAGAATTCAGTGGTCTGGCGTTTTTACTCGATTCCATTCTTTCACCCATCCGCTGACTGGCACATGCTCCCATTCTTCTCCCTTATGATACTCGCCGTGATTCCATAGGCGGAAGCTCATCTCCAGCACGCGTATGATCTCTGTCACAAGGACGCCTTCAAGAACAAGCAGTGAGTTCCCAATGAGTTTTTCAATGAGTCCTCACCTGTGCACCACCATCCCAATCTATCCCTTGGGCTCTGACTCACAACAGAAGGGATTGTGCTGACCAACAAACCACAAAAGGCTCATCCTCACATACCTCATCCCGTGCCGCCTTCTGACCACACACACGCTCCCAAGCCCTGCCCTTCTCGAACCTTACCCTGCCCTGCAGCGGCTCTTCCTCCCTCTGTCGCGGTGTATTAAGAAGGGCGAACTGCACTCCTTCGACCTGGCCCTTCAGGCTGGCGAGGATGACTTCGTGAAGCGGCGGATCTACCTGACGCTCGAGCGAGGTCGTGACATCGCGCTACGAAACCTCCTGCGGAAGGTTTTTATTGCCGGCGGGTTCGAGGAGGCGAAAGAGCCGGGCGTGCCTCCGCTTCGTCGTACACGAGTCCCTGTCGCCGAGTTTGTGGCCGCAATCAGTCTTGGCAGCCAAGAGATGCTGGATGCGGACGAGGTCGAGTGCCTTCTTGCGAACATGATTTATAAGGTAATTAGAGCGCCCCCTCACCAATCATCCAGGTCTTTTAGCCCTGAAAGTTGTCATTGGCAACACAAACCTTGTGCTCCCTGTGGTCACGACCAGAATGATGGCATGGCCACTTGATCTTACCTCAGGCCGCAACCCCATTTCTATCCACCCCTCCATCCCGTCCACCCGTCCACCCCCTCTGTTCGACCTGATGACTCACACAAAGAAAAAAAATGACAGAATCTCATGAAGGGCTACATCCATCGGGAGCGAGGAATCGTCGTGTTGAGTAAGGCTGGAGCCTTCCCTGGCACAGGTGTCTAGTGACAAGCCCTCAGGGTGCGAAAGAGCATCTAGATTACAACCAATCTTGACCTCGTCACGGCCGTCTACGCTGCGTCTCCAACATACAGCCACCATTGCCACCGGTGACTCTTCGGGAAAGGCGACCTGACTTATAAAAGTGGTGCCATTGTGGGTAGGCGCCCTCACCAGCAAGCCCGAACACAGGATAATTGTTTGTATGCAAGCGCCGCAAAGCCCCTGACCAAGGCCCGCCCCTGCTAGTCTTGCGAAGGAGTTGAGATTTGAGGCATGCTTGACC